>ML343209.1:0-12725 GCA_005239505.1 Nicotiana paniculata | reverse complement strand
TTGAAGAAACGGCAGAATTCAATTATGACTGGGTCAATGGGAGGTCTAAACCCTAGAGTAAAATGGTACATATAAATAAAAGAATATCCCGTCTTGTAAGACGTTGTTCTTTTATTACTATTCGGAATGTAGACAAGGAAATTAGGCCTCCAAAAACACTCCCTGCGAACAAGGGAAATCTGACCCTCAGTTATAAGGGTTGGATACCTTTCGAGACTCTCAAGGGAAGAATATTGGTCTACAAGAACTTGATTATCTCTAGCAAAGACAAACTCAGCAGGAACAATTTCATCAACTCCAGGTTCAGGAAGGCATTCACCTCTACCTCTAGACAAAGATCGAGAAGCCCTAAACCTCAGAGAAACTAGAGACGTAGCGGAAAGAGGGGGAACTATCTGAGAAGAAGAGGAGCCCCTCGAAGGAGTGGATCCTAGACTCCTAAGTCTACCACCACTCCGACTCCTAGTCGGAGCAGAAGATGGCGTTAAATTTTCAATATCTATTACTCCCTGAGGTTGATTTGAAGAAGACATGTTACAAAGGCAAGAAGAAAGTTCTTTATAAAAGACAAATTTAGAGAGTGTTTCGTGGAAGCAAAGAAAAGAAGAAAGGTATTTATACTTGAGGACAACCGTCAAACATGGAAAAAAGGAAAAATAATGATGAAAAGTCATAATTGAAGATGTCACTTAGGGACTGACACAGCCGCAAAAAGCCCTAAAAGGTGCCGAGTAAATATAGAACCAATCCGAGAAGGACACGTGGTATGAGCATTAAATGGAAGTGACGAACGATGCCTATGGTTCAGAGAAGGATACAATGCTTCGAGGTAAAGCGGCGGCAAAATATTCCCGCCATAAATGAGTATCCACTTATCATATATTAATCGATAAACATATAGTAAGTGGGGGGACTATCTGTATTGGTAAAACAAGAGTTTCACATGTAAGCCTTCTCTTGACAACTCAGCCAGTTATGTGGACACAGGAGAACGTGGCAGCTGGATCTGATTCTTTGAAGAGGTACGGTACAAAGAGGCACGATTCAATAAACCCTCGAGCTCCTCAGCCACAGGAAACTCAACCTGATCAAGACATGAAAGAGACACGGTCAAAATGAATCTGGACAAAGCTACGGGCAGATTCAAGAACCCACAATTGATTACTCGTACGTTATGTAACCGTACCCCAATTACCGTTATCCTTTGTAACGCCCCATTAATGTCAAAATTAGTCATTAATGGGAAATCATAGCAAGAGTTATGTGTTATATCAAGGAATCTCCTATATAAGGAGGGGAATATAGCTTGTAAAGGCATCTGATTCTCGAATACAATCTACTTTGCTTTTCTATATTTCTGCAACATTGACTATTATTCATTTTTCTCTATTTTCTTGATTATCAGTAACCCGTGTTCATCCTAGAAATAGCTTTGGTCAAAGGAACTAATTCTTTGGTTAAACACCTTTACAAGTTGTATTCTCGTCCCTTATATAGGAGATTCCTTGATATAACGTACAACTCTTGCTATGATTGCCCATTAATGACTAATTATGACATTAATGGGGCGTTACAAAGGATAACGGTAATTGGGGTACGGTTACATAACGTACGAGTAATCAATGGTGGGTCCTTGAATCTGCCCGTAGCTTTGTCCAGATTCATTCTGACCGTGTCTCTTTCCTGTTTTGATCAGGTTGAGTTTCCCGTGGCTGATGGACTCGATGGTTTATTGATCTGTGCCTCTTTATTCCGTATCTCTTTATAGAATCACGTCCAGTTGTCGCGTTTCCCTTGTTCCACGTATCCGGTTGATTTGTCTAGAATCAGCTAACGTCTGAGATTCTTTTTTACCAATACAGATAGTCCCCCCACTTACCATTTATTTATCGATTAATATTTGGCAAGTGGATACGCATTTATGGCGGGAATATTTTGCCGCCTCTTTACCTTGAAACATTGTATCCTTCTCTGAATCATAGGCGTTGTTTTTCACTTCTATTTAATTCTCAAACCACGTGTCCTTCTCAGATTGGTTCTGCAGTTACTCGGCGCTTTTTTAGGGCTTTCTGCGGCTGCGGCTGCGGCTGCGGCTGCGGTTGTTGCCGCGACAGTCCCGAAGTGACACCTTC
Organism: Nicotiana paniculata; assembly: GCA_005239505.1. Classification (NCBI taxonomy): domain Eukaryota; kingdom Viridiplantae; phylum Streptophyta; class Magnoliopsida; order Solanales; family Solanaceae; genus Nicotiana; species Nicotiana paniculata. The sequence continues at coordinate 10,593 of ML343209.1, read as the reverse complement.
AATTATGACTTTTCATTATTATATATTATTTTTCCATGTTTGACGGTTGTCCTCAAGTATAAATACCTTTCTTCTTTTCTTTGCTTCCACGAAACACTTTTTAACTTTGTCTTTTGTAAAGAAATTTTTCTTTCCTTTGTAAACATGTCTTCTTCAAATCAACCTCAGAGAGTAATAGATATTGAGAATTTAACGCCATCTTCTGCTCCGATTAGGGGCCGGAGGGGTGGTAGACTTAGGAGTCTAGGATCCACTCCTTCGAGAGGCTCTTCTTCTTCTCAGATAGTTTCCCCTCCTTCCGCTAGGTCTCTAGTTTCTCCGAAGGCTAGGGCTTCCCGATCTTTGTCTAGAGGTAGAGATGAACGCCTTCGTGAACCTGGAGTTGAAGAAATTTTTCCTGCTGAGTTTTTCTTTGCTAGAGATAATCAAGTTCTCGTAGGCCAATCTTCTTCCCTTGAGAGTGTCGAAAGGTATCCAACCCTTATTACTGAGGGTCAGATTTCCCTTGTTCGTAGGGAGTGTTTATGGAGGACTGATTTCCCTGTCTACATTCCGAATAGTAATCAGAGAATAACGTCTTCCAAGACGGGATACTCTTTTGTTTATACGTACCCTTTTACTCTAGGGTTTAGACCTCCCATTTATCCATTCATAATTGAATTTTGTCGTTTCTTCAATATCTGCTTAGGACAAGTTGGTCCGCTTGTGTGGTGAGTTGTCGCATGTCTTAGGAGTTTAGCTTATTTAGCCTTGGTTCCTTTTACTTTCAACCATCTTATTCATCTCTACTCTCCTGCCTTGTTTCGTCAAGGGGTTTTCACTCTGACTGCTAGGAGTAAAAGAGTGATGGTAACCCTTGGAGATGATAAGGATAGGGGTTGGTACCTCCGGTATGTCGCTGTACCCACTGTTGGTTTAGTGGGTGAAGAAAATCTTCCCTTCCTTGAGAAGTGGAATCGTGCACGTGAGTACGCTTTAGCTCACATCTATTTACTTTTCCTCGTTCTGACTTGAATTTTTAAAAACACCGTATCTGTTTCTTCTTCTCTCAGCAATCATGGGTATTGTTGAGAATGTCTTTGGTATCCGTGATTGGGTAGAAAAATTGTTGTCTGTTGCTCCTTTAGAAGGGAGATCTTGGAAGTACTTCGCTGGGAAGTACGGTTGGCATGTAAAGACCCACGGTAAGTGAAGCTTTTGTTCTTGCTTCTTTCCTTACTCGAGCCTCTTCTTTCTCTGTCGCTTAAATTTTTCCCTTTTGATAGTGTTCTCTGCTCGTGGGATGTCTGCTTCATCTATCTAAATATATCTTTGGCCCAGGCCCAAGAGATTATTTTTGGTTCGTCTTCCTCGAAGAGGAAGATTGGTGAGTCTCATTCCATAGAAAAAGAAAAAGAAGATGAGGGTGCTTTGGTGCGCAGACCATGGAGAAGGCGGGTGGTTTCGGACGATGAGTCTACACCCATGACTTTGCCTTTCGTGTCTGTGGTTGATACCTCTACCTCTGAAGATGTTTCACATTCCCCTATTCATGAGTCTGTAGGTTACTTGTTCCATGAAGGTTTTGACCTTGCTCCTGATGATGTCCCTTTGGCTGCTGTTTTTCCTGCTTCTTTAAGAGAAGCTGTCTCATCTGCTCCTTTGGCTATTACGGCTTCTGCTGTTGCTTTGCCCGTGGCTTCCTCAACTCTTCAATCCTCCGTGCCTGCTGCTTTGCCCGTGGCTTCTCCAGTTCCTCAACCCTCCGTGCCTGTTGTTGCTTCATCTCTGCCTGCTTCCATGCCTTCCGCTAGGGAAGTAGGGTCTTCCAGCAGAGAGATGCGGCAGGTGATAATAGAGGTTCCAGCTGAGGGGAATCTTTTCAAGAAAACGGGTGAGCCCGAAGTGTGGCTCAAGCCTTTGATAGGTCCCACTGAGAAAACCAAGCTAGCCAGCCATAGTGCTCTTACATGGGCCAATGAAGTTGTGCATACCTCTTTGAAGGTATGATGCAGGTTATCCTCTTTCATTTTCGTATATGAAATTTATCATATCTAATTGGTTTATTTCTTGTAGATTAATCTTATAGGCATGGAGCTCATGAAGAGGATCTCAAATACGGATCAGGAGACAAAAGAGTTGCAGATCAATGCTGATAATTGGAAAGCACAATATGATAGCCTAAGGATTGACATGGATGCCTTAGAAGAGGAAAGGAGTACCTTGAAGCGGCAGATGAGGCTCATGGAGGCAGAACTGGCAGTAGAGAAGGCTTCTTCCAGTCATGCTGATAAAGACAAGAGTATTCTGGAGTCCTCATTTGTTGAGCAGCTATCCCGCGCCTCAGAGGAGATTAGAGACTTTAAAAACTTGTTGGGGAAGAAGGAGGAATACTCAGGCGAGCTCGTGCAATCACTCACCCGTACTCAGGAGGATCTTCGTAATGCTTTAGATAAAGTTCAAACTCTGGAGGAGTCGATTGTACCGCTAAGGGCCGCCCATGAAGATGCTGAAGCGGAGAAGGACGGATTGAGAGCTGAGCTTCAAGTATGGGCAAGAATTTATGAAGATCTTGAAGAGGTGGTTGCTATTGATGTGAGATGGGCGTATATGAATTCTCGCCTTGACACATTGACGGAAATGAGTCAAGAGGGTTTCGACCTTAGTGTTGAAATAGCTAAAACTAAGGAAGCCATGGAGAAGGATCAACAAGGTCATAACCTCTCTTCACCTGATGGTAAGACTCCTGCTGCTCGTGCCTCTTCATCCATAGTTGCTCATGTTCCTCCTGCTGATGAAGAAGTCAATCCTCCTTCTCGAGAAGATTAAAGTGTTGATTCACCCCCCCCCCCTCTTTTTTTTTTGATTTGATTGGTGGTTACCCCCAACTCCATCGGGGGTAAACTTGGATCTTTCAAAAGTCCCCAACTGACAACTTAGGGGCATTTTGATGTATAAACTATATGCGGCTTAGTACTAGTTTGTACTTAGTTCTTACTTAGCCGCTCTTTTTTAATATTTGCAAATTAATACTTTTTGCTTCGAGTTTCTGCTTTACTCTTAAGTCTTTTGCATGTTTAATTTTTGAGGTTTTTGTTTTTACCTCTGAATTTTTGCATGAGGATGTTGTAATCACTCGTACCTTTTCATAGTAGGTACGGTGTTTGTGAGCCTTTTTGTAGTAGGCTTCATTTATGAAAGAGGGCCCATTATGATTGACATGAAGAAGACGTCTCAACTTCATCATAATGCAATAGAGTGATAGGAATTTTACACATGTTTAAGAATGCTTCCAAGGAAAGTTTTTTTGCTTGAACTTCCACGACATTTTACATGTGTTTGATTATCGTCTAAAACTCATGTTGCAACTGTTTTTATTTAACAGATTGAATATACTCTTATATTTCGTAACTATTTTTCATAGGTAACAGTTTTTCGATATTAATACAAGGGAACAACTGTTTTTCACTAGTAACAGTTTTTATAAAGATTAGGGTTTCTACCCGCAACTATTTTTATTGATAACAGTTTTATAATAAGTACGATGAAAATGCTTTTTCATCCACAACTTTTTTATTTGACAACAGTTTTCTGAACAAATACATGGATTTTGATCTTTAATTCGTAACTGTTTTATTTTATAACAGTTTTTTGAGTAAGTACAAATGATGATAATCTTTTACCCCTAACTTGTTTTTGTTACAACAGTTTTGAATAAGTATAAAGATGTACATTTCTTCCTCGTGACTAATATTTTGCCTTTCAGCCTGAACATGTTCGAAGGTTTTTTGCATTTTTGCATTAGGCTTTGTATTTGGATGACTCTTTTGATCTCTTTCGATTCTGCTCGTATCACTTGTCTTGTTGGGTAGATGGGTCTTCAGGCTCGAGCTTTTGACTTTCTGATAGTCTTCTTTGCTTCGTCTTAGCCTTCCATACTGTATAGTCCCCCAAGTGTTTCAGCTTTGAAGAATGAGATCTCGAGCACTTGATTATTCCTTCCTTGTGGTCCTTTTCCTGAAAAGGAAAAACATTTCGGACTCGAAGGTATATAGTTTCTTAGATGATGACTGTTTAACCCTTTAAAACGTCCATGAGAAAGTGTAACCCTAGACCGAGAATTGTGTTATTTACTCGCGTCTTTGCAGGTCTAAAATCATCATCTGGTGATGGGTTAGCTTTATGCCTATCATCTAAAAAAGTTAGTAAAAAATTTTAAATGATCAAAATAAAATCGAACGTGTGATACCAGATCGGGGGTACTTCTTTTAATTAGAAGTAATACTTTTTTAGGTGGATGGCATTCCAGCTTATTGGTAGAACTCTGTCGTCCATAGCTTCCAACTCATAGGCGCCCTTCCCAGCTATGCCTCGAATTTTGTAGGGTCCTTCCCAGTTTGGATTTAGCTTTCTTGTGCCTGCTTCTTTCGTTGATTGAAAGACTTTTTTGAGGACGAAGTCCCCAATCATGAAGTACCTGAGATGAGCTTTACGGTTGTAATAACGCTCTATGATTTGTTTTTGAGCTGTCATCCGTATCAGTGCTGCTTCTCTCCGTGGTTAGAGCAGGTCCAGATTGGTCCTCAATTCATTGTTGTTTGCTTCCTCCATGGTTGTTGGGAACCTTATGATTGGTTCACCGATCTCCACAGGTATTAAGGCTTCTGATCCATAGACAAGTGCGAACGGGGTTTCTCCCGTTGCTGTTTTTGAAGTTGTTCTATATGCCCATAGTACCGCTGGTAACTCATCAGGCCAGTTTCCTTTGGCTTTATCCAGCCGCTTCTTTAGATTGTTGATGATGACCTTATTCGTTGACTCATCTTGACCATTAGCCACGGGGTGGTATAGCGTTGAAGTGATCCGTTTGATTTGCCAGCTTTCGAAGAATTCTGTGATTTGCGAGCCTATGAATTGTGGGCCATTATTGCACACGGTCTCCTTTGGTATTCCAAAGCGACATATTATGTTGCGCCATAAGAAGCTTCTAACTTCCTTTTCTCGCACTTGTTTGAACGCTTCTGCCTCTACCCATTTTGTAAAATATTCAGTTAGCATGAGCAAAAACCCTACCTGTCCTTTAGCTGTGGGAAGAGGTTACACTATGTCCATACCCCATTTCATGAAAGGCCATGGGGATATTATTGGATGCAATAATTCCACTGGTCGATGCATGTTATTGGCAAACCTTTGGCACCTGTCGCATTTGGATACGAATTTCTCGGCCTCTTCTTCCATCTTAGGCCAATAGTATCCGGCTCCGATTAGGGTTTTCACTAAGGATCTCACCCCTGAGTGATTTCCACAGTGTCCTTCATGGACTTCTTTCATCACAAATTTTGTTTGGTTAGGTCCGAGGCATTTAGCTAGGGGTCCTCCGAACATCTTGCGATAAAGCGAGTTGCGAATAAGGAAGTACCGTTGTTTAACCAAAGAATTAGACCCTTTGACTAAAGCTTATTTTTAAGATGAATACGGGTTACTGATAATCAAGATAATGGGAAAAATAGACAATATTACAGAAATAAAAGATCGAAGTTGATTGTATTCGAGAATCAGATGCCTTTACAAGCTGTATTCCCCTCCCTTATATAGGAGATTCTTATAACGTACGACTCCTGCTATGGTTACTCATTAATGACTAGTTATGACATTAATGAGGCGTTACAAAGGATAACGGTAATAGGGGTTCAGTTACATAACGTTCGAGTAATCAATTGTGGGTCCTTGAATCTGCCCGTAGCTTTGTCTAGATTCATTCTGACCGTGCCTCTCTCCCGTTTTGATCAAGTTGAATTTCCCGTGGCTGATAAGTTCGTGGGTGAACCGTGCCTCTTTTTACTGTACCTCTTCAAAGAGTTACGTCCAGCTGTCGTGTTTTCTTGTGTCCACGTGACTGGCTGAGTTGTCAAAAGCTGGCTTACGTGTGAAACTCTTTTTTACCAATACAGATAGTCCCCCCACTTACCATATATTTAACGATTAATATTTGGTAAGTGGATATTCATTTATGGAGGAAATATTTTTCCACCGCTTTTCCTTGAATCATTGTATCCATCTCTGCACCATAGGCGTCGTTTGTCACTTCCATTTAATGCTCATACCACGTGTCCTTTTCGGATTGGTTCTGCATTTACTCAGCACCTTTTAGGGCTTTTTGCGGCTGTGCCAGTCTCGAAGTGACATCTTCAATTATGACTTTTCATCATTATTTTCCTTTTTCATCATGTTTGACGGTTGTCTTCAAGTATAAATACATGTTTTCCTTTCTTTGCTTCCACAAAACAGTTTTCTAATTTTGTTTTCTGTAAAGAATTTTCTCCTTTGCCTTTGTAAACATGTCTTCTTCAAACAAACCTCAAAGATTAATAGACATTTAAAGCTTAGAGCCATCTTCTGCTCCGACTAGGAGTCAGAGGGGTGGTAGACTTAGAAGTCTAGGATCCACTCCTTCGAGGGGCTCTTCTTCTTCTAAGATAGTACCTCCCCCTTCCATTAGATCTCCAGTTTCCCCGAGATTTAGGGTTTCTCGATCTTTGTCTAGGGGTAGAGGCGAATGCCTTCGTGAACCTGGAGTCGATGAAATTGTCCCTGCTGAGTTTGTTTTTGCTAGGGATAGTCACGTTCTTGTATATCAATCTTCTTCTCTTGATAGTGTAGAAAGATATCCAACCCTTATAACTGAGGGTCAGATTTCCCTTGTTCGAAGGGAGTGCTTCTGGAAATTTGACTTTCCTGCCTATATTCCGAATAGTAATCAAATAATAACGTCTTACAAGACGCGATATTCTTTTGTTTATACGTATCATTTCGCTTTAGGGTTTAGACCCCCCATTGACCCAGTTATAATCAAGTTTTTCCATTTTTTCAATATCTACTTAGGACAGGTCGGCCCACTTGTGTGGCGAGTTGTCGCATGCCTTAGGAGTTTGTCTTTTTTAGCCTCTATTCCTTTTACCTTCAACCATCTTATTCACCTCTACTCTCCTACCTTATTTCGTGAAGGGGTTTTTACTCTGACTGCTAGAAGCAAAAAAGAGTGTTAGTAACCCCTGGAGACGATAAGGATAGGGATTGGTACCTCCGGTATGTTGTTGTACCCACTGCTGGTTTAGTGGGTGAAGAAAATCTTCCCTTCCCTGAGAAGTGGAATCTCACACGTGAGTATGATTTAGCTCACATTTACTTTTTCTCGTTTTGACTTGAGATGTTTTATTCAACATTGTGTCTATTTATTTTTCTTCTTCAGCAATCATGAATACTATTGAGAATGTCCCCGGTATTCTTGATTGGGTAGAAAACTGTTATACGTTGCTCCTTTAGAAGAAAAGATCTTAGAATTACCTCGCTGAGAGGTATGGTTGGCAAGTAAAGACCCACGGTAAGTGAAGTTTTTGTTCTTGCTTCTTTCCTTACTCCAGTCTTTTTTTCTTTTGTCGTTTAACTTTTTTCTCTTTTTAATAGGATTCTCTGCTCGTGGAGTGCCTGCTTCCTCTATCCCGAAAATGTCCTTGGCTCAAGCCCAGGAAATCATTGTTGGTTCATCTTCCTCGAAGAGGAAGATTAGTGAATCTCGCTCCATAGCAGAAGAGGGTGCTTTAGTGCACAGGCCACGGAGAAGGCGAATGATTTTAGATGATGAGCCTACTGCCTCAACCTTTCCTCCCCTGTATCTGATTGAGCCCTTTGTCTTTGATGATGTTCCACATTACCTTATTCACGGTTGTATTGATCTTGCTGCTGACGACGTCCCTTTGGCTGCTGTCTTTCCTGCTTCTTTGAGAGAACTGTTTCGTCTATTCCTTTGGCTATCTCAACTTTTGCTGCTGCTTTTCCTGTAACTTCTTCAACTCTTCAACTTTTCGTGCATGCTCCTTTGCCCGCGGATTCTCCAGCTCCTCAACCTTCTGTGCCTGTTGTTGTTCCATCTCTGCCTGCTTCCATGCCTTCCGTTAGGGAAGTAAGGTCTTCCAGCAGAGAGATGCGGCAGGTGGTAATAGAGGTTCCAGTTGAGAGAAACCTTTTTAAGAAGACGGGTGAGCCTGAAGTGTGGCTCAAGCCTTTAATAGGTCCCGCTGAGAAAGAAAAGCTAGCTAGCCACGGTCCTCTTACATGGGCAAATGAGGTCGTGCATACTTCTTTGAAGGTATGGTGTAAGTTATCCTCTTTCAATCTCGTATATGAAATTTACCATATCTAACTGGTTTATTTTTTGTAGATTAACCTCATAGGTATGGAGCTTATGAAGAGGATTTCAAACACAGACCAAGAGACAAGAGAGTTGCAGGCAGAAGTTGATAATTGGAAAGCACAGTATGATAGCCTAAGGATTGACATGGACGCTTTAGAAGAGGAGAGGAGTAACTTGAATCGGCAGATGAGACTTATGGCAGCAGAACTAGCAGCGGATCGGGCTTCTTGTAGTCAATCTGACAAAGACAAGAGTGTTCTGGAGTCTTCATTCCTGGAGCAGCTTTCCCGTGCCTCAGAGGAGATTAGAGACTTGAAGAACTTGCTGGGGCAAAAGGAAGAATATTCAGGCGAGCTCGTGGAATCACTCACTTGTACTCAAGAAGATCTTCGAAGGGCTTTAGACAAATCTCAAGCTTTAGAGAAGTCGATTGTTCTATTAAGGGCCGCTCATGAAGCTGCGGAGGCGGAAAAGGACGGGCTGAGAGCTGAGCTTCAAGTGTGGGCACAAGATTATGAAGATTTGGAAGAGGTGGCTGCTGTCGATGTGAGTTGGGCGTATATGAATTCTTGCCTCGACACATTGATGGAAGTGAGTCAAGTGGGTTTTGACCTTAGTGCTGAAATAGCCAAAACTAAGGAAGCCATGGAGAAGGCTCAACAAGGTCATAACCTCTCTTCACCTGATGGTGAGATTCTAGCCGCTCATGCCTCTTCATCCTCAGTTGCTCCCGCTTCTTCTGCCACTGAAGTCAAACCCTCTTCTTAAAAAGATCTAGTTGGTTTATCCCTTTTTTTCTTTTCTTTGTATCAATTGATGGTTACCCCCAGCCCCATCGGGGGTAAATTTGGATTTTCTTTAAGTCCCCAAATGACAACTTAGGGGCACCACAATGTAAATATAAAAATCTTATATGGCTAAGTACAAGTTAATACTTAGTTTTAGTCGTTTTAATATATAAATGTTAGTTCAACTTTTGTTGAGTTTATGTTTCACTCTTTAAGTCTTTTGCATGCTTTATTTTTTGAGGTTTTAGTTTTACCTTTGAGTTTTGCATGTGGGATGCTTTAGACTACTCGTACCTTTTTTATAATAGGCACGGTGTCATATTAAATGAGTGTCTTTTTGTAATAGGCATAGTTTATGGAAGAGGGCCCTTTATAATTGACATGAAGAAGATGTCTCAACTTCATGATAATGCAATAAAGTGATAGGAATTTTACACATGCTTAAGAATTTTTCCAAGGAAAATTTTTTTTTGAACTTCCATGGCATTTTACATGTGTTTGGTTATCGTCTAAAACTCACGCTTGCAATTGTTTTTGTTTAACAGATTTAATATACTCTTGTATTTCGTAGCTGTTTTTCATAGGTAACAGTTTTTCGATATTAATACAAAGAAATAACTGTTTTTCACTAGTAACAGTTTTTATAAAGATTGGGGTTTTTACCGCAACAGTTTTGGAAACAGTTTTCTAATAAGTACGAGGGATCTCATTCGTAAATGTTTTTATTTGATAACAGTTTCTTGAACAAATACAAGGGTTCAGATCTTTCATCCATAACTGTTTATTCGAGAACAGTTTTTTGAATGAGTATATTGATGATGATATTTTACCCCTAACTGTTTTTGTTACAACAATTTTAAATAAGTATAAAGATGTGCATTTCTTTCTCGTGACTAACATTTTGCCTTTCCACCTGAATATGTTCGAAGGATTTTGCTTTTTGCATTAGGCTTTGANCAATTTTGAAAAGATGTACATTTCTTTCTCGTGACTAACATTTTTCCTTTCAACCTGAATATGTTCAAAGGTTTTTGATTTTTGCATTAGGCTTTGTATTTGGATGGCTCTTTTGATTCTTTCGATTCTGCTCGTGTCACTTGTCTCATTGGGTAGATGGGTCTTTAGGCTCGATCTTTTGACTTTCTTATAGTCTTCTTTGCTTCGTCTTAGCCTTCCATACTGTATAGTCCCCCAAGTGTTTGAGCTTTGAAGAATGAAATCACGAGCACTTGATTATTACTTCCTTGTGGTCCTTTTCCTGAAAAGGAAAAATATTCCGGACTCGAAGGTATATAGCTTTTTAGATGATGACTGCTTAACCCTTTTTAAAATGTCCATCAGAAAGTGTAACCTAGACCAGGAATTATGTTATTTCCTCGTGTCTTTGCAGGTCAAATATCATCATCTGGTGATGGGTTAGCTTTATGCCTATCATCTAAAAAAGTTAGTAAAATTTTTAAATGTTCAAAATAAAATTGACTGTGTGATACCGGACGGTGGGTATTCTTTTCTTTTTAGAAGTAATACTTCTTCAGATGGATGGCGTTCCAACTTGTTGGTAGAATTCTACCCTCCATAGCTTCCAACTCATAGGCGCCTTTCCCATCTATGCCTCGGATTTTGTAAGGTCCTTCC
>MDKI01091466.1:0-11520 GCA_005239505.1 Nicotiana paniculata | reverse complement strand
CCCCAGATTTATATTTGCAACGCCCGTTTAGTCTTTATAGAAGACATAGTTGAGCGTGACCAGGTAGCCAATTTTTCCCTTTTACAAACCTCTCAGTTCTTCGACTGGCCTGCTCTTTTGCAGTATACTCATATTTGTAGTGCACAGTCTTACTACAATGGGTGCATATTTTATTCTCAGGAAGAGTGAGATACTTGTTTTTGGGATCCCACTTGGGAAATTGACTTCCAAAGCCAATCCCTCTCTTGTTGCTACTATGATTCTCTTGAAGCCATATCAGGGCGTCAGAGGATTTATTCCATTTACAAGTTCGACCTAATTCATGTTTGACTTTGCCAAGTTCTTCATTAAGAGTTCTTATTTGTTCGTCCTTGGCATACATCTTATCTTTTAATTTTCCCATGTTTTCTTCTAACATGATATGAGAATAATCAACAACCGTTTTACTTGATCCTAACTTTAGCTTTAAGTTTTAAGATTTTAGTTCTGGAATCTCAGTTTTAAGTGGATAAACCTGGTTCAACAAGTCAGTGTTTTTCTTTTCAGATTCACTGACTCTGATTTCCAGGTTTATGCACTTTGCTTTCAGCATTGCACATTCTTTAGATAGTTGATCCTTCTCTTTGGTTGTTTCCTCATAATCAACTATGAAATCAAGTAGCAACTTCGAGAGTTTTTCTTTAGATAGGAACTTTACTTTGTTTTTAAGATGGGAGATACTTACCTCTGGTTCTTCATGTGATTCCTTGTTAGATTCTCCAATTTCCATGAGCGCCTGATCTTCAGTCTCCTCATCTTCTGATTCTTCATCTGAACTTCCCCCCCCCCACCCAAGCAACAACCATATCCTTTGTTGTGGTTTTCTTGGGTTGGACATGTTCCTTCTTCCTGTTCCTTCTCTCGTATCTCTATTTTTTCCATTCTACTTCCCATTGAGGATAGTTTTTAATGAGATGGTCAGTTTTACTACATTTATAGCATCCCTTATTGGTTGGTCTTTCTGGATCTTTTGCTTTGTTGTAGTTTCCTACTCTAGAGATGCCTTTCTTCCTCATGAGAAAGTTTCTGAATTATTTGGTGATCATGGCCATCTCATCATCTTCCAGATCTGCTCCCTCAGTGACTCTTAGGGCTAGACTCCTCTCATTCTTTGGACCATCCATCTTCATTGTCTGCTTTATCAGTTCATAGACAGTGAGGTTTCTAATTAGCTCATCCAATTTGAGGGTTGCCATATTTTTGGATTCCTGGATAGCAGTGATTTTGTTTTCCCAAGAAATAGGCAAGACCCTTGTTAAGATCTTCTCAACCTTATCCTCTTCAGGAATGACTCTTCCAAGAGACTTCAGTTCATTAGTCAAGGTTGTGAACCTTGTGTACATCTCTTGGATAGTCTCTACTTCTTTCATAGTGAAGTTTTCATACTGAGAGTATAGTAGAGTACCTCTTGACCTTTTTACCTGAGGTGTTCCTTCATGGTCTACTTGCAAGGTGTCCCAAATCTCTTTGGCAATGGTGCAACTTTGGATTCTGCTGTACTCGCCTGGACCTAGCCCACATACTATCCACTTTTTGGCCTTTCTGCTTCTCCCATTTCTTCAGATCCTCACCAGTGCAATCAGCTCTTGTCTTTGGAATATCTATACCTTCAACAGTCTTCATCATGGTAGCTAGAGGACCATCAGTGACTATGTCCCAGAGTTCATAGTCTTCTTCAATTAGGTGATTATTCATCCTATTTTTCCACCATGAGTAGTACTGACCATTGAAGGGTGGTGGCCTTGCAGTTGATTAGACTTCAATACCACACAAGAAGATAGGTTACTTTGTGTGGTACCCAATTTTCGAGTGCTGTCTAAATAGAAGAACCTGGTTCTTCTTAGTGTTCCAACTACTACTGTTGCAGAATAATAAACATCAGTAAAGTAAAAACACAGAGATTTTTACGTGGAAAACACCTAGCTCAAAAGGTGAAAAAACCACGACCTACTCCTCAGTAGGATTTTCTCAAACTCTTCACTAAAACTCTGATCCAAACAAACTTACAAAATAAACTTTTTTGTAATCCTAGGACTAACTTTAATCCCTTTGTACTAACTAGTCCCTAGCTAATTTCTACACACCTCAAGTTAACTCTAACTTGAACAATACGTACCTATTACAATTGCTTCTATGAAAGTTGACAAATACTATATTAAAATTCCTACTACAATCAACTAGACTCAATAATCAATCAGATGGAACTGGTTCTTCTAGTTCAACTGTAGCCTTTGGATCACACAATGATTCTGCTAGCAAAATAACTCTAGGAACTTTGCTTTCAGACTTTGATTCACTTCAGCTTTTGTGCGTGTGTAATTCCAGCAGAAATACGTCAAGTATTTATAGAGTCAATTGTTGAGCTTGTTTTCCAATTCTAGTCCAACTCTACCTGGGTGAACATAGTTCGTACTAAACTCAACTTCCTTTATTTTATTACTTTCCTTGTTGAAATCGACTTCAATCAACTCATCAGTTTGCAACCTTTTCGCATTAGGAGACAATCTCTTGGTTCATTGATATCTCATATTCACAAACATCTCCTAAGCATATACGGTTCACGTGCCAGTTATTTAGTTCAAGATGTGTGCTCTGATGGATCTGGTTCAACAGGTCAGCCATTTGTCAAACTTCAAAACTATGCAGTGCCATGGGTCAACATCTCTCTCTTTACTTTTCTCTGCAATACTATTCTTCTTCTTTTTTTATTTTATAACACGTTATCAGCATGAGTGTAACGACCCGACCGGTCGTATTAAGTTATAGCACGTCATTCGGCGGTTTGAGGCCATGAGCAGCTTAACTTCAGGTATTATGCTTGTACATGTGGTCGGAATTGAATTTCGGGATGTTCAAAGTTGATTTGGAAAGAAAACTTCCAGTTCGGAAGCTTTAAGTTGAAAGAATTGACTAAGATTGAATTTTTGAGTAAACTACCTCGGAATCTGGATTTGAAGGTTCCAACAGGTTCGTACGATGATTTTGGACTTGGGCGTATGTTCGGATCGAGTTTTGGATGACCCGGGAGCATTTCGGCGTCTATTGTGAAAGTTAGCATTTTGGGAAGAATTTCATAAACTTGGGTTGTAGTGAGTTTTAGTGTTATCGATGTCTTTTTGGGATTCCGAGTTTGGGAATATCTCTGTATGGTAATTTTGGTATTGAGAGCGCGTCCGGAAGTGGATTTGGAGGTCCGCAGGTCAGTTTGGAGTCATTTGGCTAAAGTTAGGAATTTGAAGGTTTTTGAGAAGTTTGACCGGAAGTGCATTTTTTGATATCGGGGTCAGATTCCGATTCTGGAAGATGGAGTAGGTCCGTAATGTCAAATACGACTTGCGTGCAAAATTTGAGGTCAATCAGACGTGATTTGATAAGTTTCGACATCGAATGAAGAAGTTTGAAGTTCTAAAGTTCATTAAGCTTGAATTGGATTGTGATTCGTGATTTTGTTATTGTTTGAGGTGATTTAAAGGCTCTACTAAGTTCGTAATGTGTTTCGGAACTGGTAGGTATAATTGGACAGGGACCCGGGGACCTAGGGTGGATTCCAGGTGGTTAACGGATCGAAAATGGAACTTAAGGAATGGCTGAAGTGCACCAGTTCTGGTGTAATCACACCTGCACAAGTTTGGTCGCAGGTGCGTGACCGCAGGAGTGAGGAAATGGTCGCAGGAGCAGTCTGGGCGATGAAGGGAAGTGGCCGTAGGTGCGAAGGGATGTCCGCACTTGCGAGGCTGCATGTTAAAATGGAGTTGATTATATTCGAGAACAAGTCAGAGTGGGTGACTCTCAATAATGTTCCTAGTGAATTATAAGGTTAAAAGGCGGTGCCTAAGGATTTCAAGCCCGCAGTATGGTTAGGAATCGAGCCTTTGCAGCGGATTATGAAAAAAGTACTTGGAGAATTCTATGATATCTTCGGTGTCACGCCCCCTTTTTTCCTCGCTGAATCGGGTTTATGACATTGGTTGGGACAACTCGTTCCTTTTGGGAGGGATTTGCATATTTTGAAGAGTCGCCACCTAACGATTTTGATAGTGCGTTAGGGAACCTAAGGGGATCAATTACAACTACGTTGCTAACCTGAGATTGGGCTTGAAATTATCCTAAGGGGAAGGTGTTAGGAACACCTCAGGATCCACAAGTGTGGTTCCCGGCCAAATGGTTTCGTGAATTTGTACAATTAGCAAATAACAAGTAAAGGCTCAAATAAGAGGGGATTTAAGTCTTAAGCATGCAGATGTTTGAAAACAGTAAAGAAGATTAGCTTTTGAAAAGGATTACGAGCTAAGCATATAAAAAAGTGTCCTAGGTTTTATAATAATATGGAGCACGTCAATGCAATACCCGGTAATCACTCCTCAAAGAGGGGCTACACGTGGTATTAGCGCACTGGTCATCATATCCATATTCTACCCTTCCCACCCTGTAAGGTTATCAAAAACGAGTGTTGGTCTCGACCTCTATTGCATGCTATTACCTGTCCCTTCCTATCAGTCCCGGAGGAAATTAGGACTCCTATCCTAAAGCGAGGTGCTAGGCAGACCCTCAGGTTTTAAAGGTAAAAATTCTAGGGTGACAAATAACAAAACAAGTAGGACTGCCGATAAAGGAAAAGCATAGAACGTAGATAAAAGCTCAAGTATTCCTCCACACGCAGTACACATAAACAACATGTCTCATACACAACTAAGGTCCATATTAATTTAGAATCCTAAAGCGTGGTATCTAGGTGATAACACGAAGACAAATTTATTGCATAACTCAGAGAGGAAGTCTTAATCCGGTTTGCCTACTGGTTGTAAGCATGCTGATAGTTAAACATTATCACAAAGATAATTTTGATTTTATTTTTAAAGTTGATTACCTAAGATTTGTCTAGGCGTGGGACAGAGTATACTAATTATCTGATTTGATAGAGGGGCTGTTGCAAAGTATTACCTACACATGATGTTCTAAGTTGTTAAAAACACAAAATTGTTGCCAGTTGTTTTAGAGAAACTGAGTGAAGTGTTTTATACCTTTTACATGCACCAATAGTTAGACTAGGTGTTGAAGATGTTCAAGGACTAATTACCAGTTGTTTAGAACAGGGGACTGTTTTAGATATTTATATTTAGACTACGTGTAGTTAAATGAATGCGATCCTATAGCATGATGTCTAATGCAGCATGATGCATAATAACTTAAACAGGATTTTTAAATGCACATAGAATCACAGCATTATGCACAGTTTCAGGAATAGCATATGGGATATATTTTTTAATGTTGTTTACCTAGAAACAGGATCTCTAAGTGCGTAGGCATGGCGAGACATGATTGTAGTTAAAATTATTTATCCTAGGACTTCTAATGAAATTTCAGAACACGTTTATATGAACAGAATCACATAATAGATATTTACTTCATTGATTGTCCTACAGGCAGGATCTCTAAGTGAATGATGACATGTCGAAAAGAAAGCAGTATATATGAGCCTAAGTAGCATGATATCTAATGCATGTCATGTTTTACCTAAACATGGCTGCTATTGCGCATAGAGAAAATAAACCTATAAACATGGTCTCTACCCTTACTTATACTACAACATGCATATCACGCACCCATTTTCACTATCTGACCCCCAGAGCTATTTACAATTAATTATTACAGACCATGGGATATGAATTACACAACTAAAATAGGAGAAAAATAAGAAGTTAACTATAGGGAGCCTACAGAATAGGCTCAAGTCTCCAGGTCCTCAATGCCAAGTATTATTTCACAACCTTTCTCATAATAAGGGTGTGTCAGAGTTCCCTAAGGACCTCAAGGGCTCCCCGGTAGTGCTCACACCCAGATTTCATAGCCAAGATAGAGTAAGTGCAGTGTGGAATGGTCAGCCTTTATGTGTCAAAGTTTAGAGGGAGCTCAAGGGTCCCAAGACAATGCTCACACAGAGGGGGCAGAACTTGAGGGGTCTAATATTAGAGTGAAAGTGCTCATTGTTTGAAAAGGTTAAGTAAGAAAATAGTTTTGGAAGAAAGACTTAATGGAAATATAACAAAAAGTTTAACAGATGAAAATAATTCGAAAGAACATGAACACCAATCTCAAAACCAAGGAAGAGTTACAAGATCCTAGTATCAAACATAAACATGGAGATTCACATAAATACATATTTGGAGTACACAAAGACATGCTAGATGGAATCCAAGATCCTAGTTACATGTTGAACAACAGAATAGTAAGTAAAAGAAAATTAGAAACACAATGAACTTCATCAGTAATAGAAACATGTTTGTTTGAAAGCTGAAATATGAATTAGAACATACCAGTGAAGTGAAGAAAGCAGTAATACAAAGCAGAAGATAGGAGATGCACAATAGTTAGCCTTGGCTTGCAGCCGGCTAACTTGGAGTAGTAGCAAATAGAAGAGAAAATATAGAGAGTAGCAAGTTTAGTTGTGAGAGAGAGAGTTGAACAAATTAGTTATTCGTGTGTGTGCTAATGAAAACTAGGTGAAAATAAGGTAATAATTAGACTGCCCAGTAATTATGGAACTCAAAGAATCAATTACTTGCAAAATCAGTACTTGTACTCCCTTAATTAAGGGAGTTAAATTTCAAATGGTCAGAACAGGTAACAAGTAAGGAAAGGAATCATGTATAATAAATAAGGAAAGATTTCGAACATAGTAAGCACAGAGTAGGAAATTGGGGTCAGGTTCATAAGGTTTTAATTAAAACACTACTGTACGAATAAATTGGTAGTAAAATCAGTCATGTAATAAGGCAAGAAGTGACTAAAGGTCATAAAAATATTATCGCAGGAAATCAATTAAAGAAAATCAATCACAGGAAATTAGGGATTCAAAAAGAAGTACTACTGATTTAAGAATCAGTATAGATTATGCAGAGTAAACACACAACGGGAGAGAATCAAAACCACTAGTAATTAAAATACGGTAAAATCACACGGAATTAGGGGTTTACACAGAACATGACATGAATCACTAAATAAGCATAATACAAGCAGGAAAGGTGAAGATTTAGAGTAGATGAACAAGAAATAGAGTAGAATCAAAGAATAAGCATGGATAATAGCAGCCAGAAACCCTAACAATCAATATAGGGTAAAACATCAGAAAATCACAGAGTATTCAAGAGAACATAGTGATCATAATAGAACAGATAAACATAGTGTTGGAAACAAACTTAGAGCCACAGATTAAAGCCAAGACTTTAGGGTCTTTTAACGAAATAACTCAGACAAAGAAAGGGACAGGCTTAAACATAACGAAAATCACAAAATAATACTTAAAATCTGAAGGGAGATAGTTTTTGAAAAAGGGTTTGAAACCCTAGTTTTGAGAAATGAAGAGTCGTTTCAGAAAACAAGAAGATCTTTGAAGAAAACATGGAAAACCTCAGAATACGTATAGATATGTGACAGATCTAAAAGGATCGGGAGGTTTAAAGCTAGGGTTTCCAAAGAGAACCCATAAAGGAGAAGAGAATAACTCGAAATTGCCAGTTTTAACCGGAAAGTGTAAAGATCTTACTCGGACAACCATGGGTAGCCGGAAAGATGGCATGATACCTGAGATAGTGAGTGGACTGCCTCTGGTTCACTTGAAGGCCTTAAAACAATAATACACGTTCAAGGGGGGAGCCATTGGTAGGTGGTTGAATCGCCATAGATTCCGGCAAGGCGATGGCTGGAGAAGGGCCAGGCCTACTGGAAGGAGTTGAAGGGAGTTGAGAGAGACGACTCAAAAGTGAATGAGAGGGAAAATGAGAGAGAAAGAGGGTACTCATTAGGGTTTATTTATGGTAAGGGGGATCTGGACCGTTGATTTGAATTAATCAGCTGTTCAGATTGAGTGAGTGATTGGGTCGGGTGGGTTAGTGTATTGGGCTTGGGGGTCTGGGCCAATTTAATTGGGTTAGGGACTAGGATTAATTAGGCTGGAATTTAAACAAAGAATGGTTGTTTGTTAAATACCCATTAAAATTAGATAAATAATTAATAACAATAGCTAATAATCATACAAAATGAAATTAAGGATAAATAGGTGAAATTAAGGTAAATAATTAATATAGAAAATATAAAAATGAATAATTATTGATTTAAAATGGCAGAATATGTACAATTAGGCTATACTTGCAAAATTATTGTAATTATAGCCAAATAATGCCAAATTGCCTAATTTGTGAAATAATTAATCCTAATAGGATTAAAAATAATATATTGAGCTAGGAAATATTTTGAAGTTATTTTTAATGTAATTTATGAATAATTATAAAATACTAAAGAGATAGGAAAACAAATTGATAAAAATATGGAAAATTATGAAAAAATACCATTCATTATGAAAAGTGATTTTGAAGGTATATATGCAAATTTAAAAAATAATAGTTTGAGGAAAAATTGGGTATCAACAACTGTCCCTCTTTACCCGGGAAGGATGGAAGAGTTGTCGGGTAAAGACATAATGGCCAATTTTGACTGAGCGAAGCGGTTTGAAGAGGTTTAGGCTGCACCCTGGTTTCTGAGTTTCCTACATATCCTTGGTTTTATAGGAATCAGGCCATATGTAGTTCAGTAGCCACCGGCGAAGTATACCGATGATGTTTTATAAGGACGGATGCAAAGTGCAAGGTTGGGTGAACAAGTAGCTTACGAGGTAGTTAGGAGAACTGGAGCGGGATCACTCCTGCCGTGATGGCTGTTCCTTGCCGGGTTACCTGCAAATGAGTAATACAAGCATATCGTGCGTAATTTAAACATGATGTAAATTCCCGTTGGACTATGAATGCTGTCTTTGGACGGTTAAGGATGACGTCTTTAGACCATGATGTCCTGGGCCATGAATTGCTTGATGCAGGATTCGCAGGCCATGAAATGATGTTCTCGGGCATGAAGATGGTGCCTCTGAACCATGATGCCTTTGAATAATGATATGCAAACTGATAAAAGAGATCCTCAGGCCATGACATGGTCTTCTCGGGCCATGAAAATGGTTCCACCGAACGATGACACCTTTGGATAAGTTGGCGATATTTCAGCCCATGAAGATGCAATAGTATGATGCTGACAAGACATAGCTTAGTCATGCGAATTAAAGGGGTAGAGCTTAGCCTAAAAAGGAAGCGCAGTAAATAATGCTAGAGGCATTGGTTGCTTTTGAGAAGTAAATAGGAGGTAGCGTTTAGCCTCAGCGGGAAGAAAGGTAGCCTTATGCAATATGCAAATGCAGACGGAGGTAGAGTTTAACCTCGGAAGGCATAAAGGTAGCCTTATGCAAGATGCGAATGCATATGGAGGTAGCGTTTAAACTCAGAAGATAGAAAGGTAGCCTTATGCAAGATGCGAATGCAGATGGAGGTAGAGTTTAACCTCAAAAGACATAATGGTAGCCTTATGCAAGATGCGAATGCAGATGGAGGTAGCGTTTAACATCGGAAGGTAGAAAGGTAGCCTTATGCAAGATGCAAATGCAGATGGAGGTAGCGTTTAACCTCGGAAGGCAGAAAGGTAGCCTTATGCAAGATACGAATGCAGATGGAGGTAGCGTTTAACCTTGGAAGGCAGAATGGTAGCCTTATGCAAGATGAGAATGCAGATGGAGGTAGCGTTTAACCTCGGAAGGCAGAAAGGTAGCCTTATGTAAGATTAAGGAAAGACAACGGATATTCTTAGCTGGTGTTAAATTGAGGTAGAGCATTGTGATAATGAAGCATCGTTTGTGCTGATAATAAATGTTGGCATGACGAGCTTGACGAACGATGTTCGTCCTTTGAGCGGATAATATATTTTGGGGCTTTTGCAATTTTGTGCCTGCATCCAAAGAAAGATCGCGAGTTTTGTAAAGGGGAAATGTTAGTTCGCATTCCTGCTGGCTCTGCTTGGCTCGTTTGCTTGATCATAATGATACTGTCTGTATCATTGGGGTAGCGTTTGCTAAACAAGATGCTTCAGAAAAAAATAAATATGCATGATTTTGTAAAAGTATAATATATAATCTAAAATAGTTTTAGATGAACCGACGACATGACACGGCTCGAGACATTGCAACCTCTCCTACTGCGGAATTTTGTGGGTCCTCCTCAAAATTCTACCCCAGTTTGCTGGGTGGACGACTCTGTCTGCTGCTTGCGCGGCGATTGGTTGAACTTGCTTCAGAATTTTGAGAGTCCTTCTCAAAATTCTGCCCTAGTTGGCTGGGTGATTGCTTGTGGACTGCTACTCGCTTCAGAATTTTGAGGGTCCTCCTCAAAATTCTACCCCAGTTTCCAATTGCGGGGAAAAATAGATTTTTATTGAATTGTGACCGAACCCATAGGGCTGACTAGGTATCCCCTCTTACAAGGGAATCAGGTCAGGCGTAGTTCAATCATCACTGAGAAAGCATAAAGATTACACATAGTAGCGCTTGCCTGCATCTGAATTAATCAGTTTTGGCCAAACTTCTCCGTCCATTTATGCAAGTATGAGTGCTCCTACTGTCAGCACTCTATGAACCATGTACGGACCTTGCCAGTTGGGAGAGAACTTCCCTTTGGATTCATCTTGATGTGGAAAGATTTTCTTTAACACAAGCTGCCCTGGTGTGAATCGTCTCAGCTTGAGTTTTTTGTTGAAGGCCCTGGCCATTCTGTTTTGATATAGTTGACCATGACATACTTCATTCATTCTCTTTCCTCTATGAGGGCTAATTGCTCAAAATGGCTTCTTACCCACTCTGTGTCGCTGAGCTCAACTTCCTGTATAATTCTGAGAGATGAAATCTCTACTTCGGCAGGAATAATAGCCTTTGTACTATAAACTAGCATATAGGGAGTTTCCCCTGTTAATGTGCGGTCAGTGGTGCAGTATCCCAATAAAGATAATGATAACTTTTCATGCCACTGCTTGTGCCTTTCTATCATCTTCCTTAGTATCTTCTTGATGTTTTTGTTAGCGGCCTATACGGCTCCATTCCTGAGGTCTTTATGCTGTGGAATTTTTGTGTTTGATCCTGAAAGTTTCACACATAACTTTCATCAAGTCACTGTTGAGACTAGAACAATTGTCGGTGATGATTGACTCTGGAACTCTGAATCGACAAAAAATGTGGTTGCGGACAAAGTCGGCCACAACTTTCTTAGTAACTGCTTTGTAGGAGGCTGCTTCAACCCATTTAGTGAAGTAGTCAATGGCGACCAGAATGAACCTGTGGCTATTAGAAGCGGCAGGCTCGGTTGGTCCAACGTCCATACCCCAAGCGGTGAACGGCCATGTCGAGCTTGTTGCATTGAGCTCACTCGGGGGCACTAATCACGCTCAACTATGTCTTGTAGAAGACTAAGCGAGCGTTGCAAATATAATCCTGGGGTATTATGCCCAGAGTCGATCCCACAACGAATTTACGTATCAAGCAGGCTGTTAAAATACTACTCAACTGTCACCTGATGATATTTAAATTACTAATACTAAATATTAAAACTAAAGATTAAC
>ML343208.1:0-75521 GCA_005239505.1 Nicotiana paniculata | reverse complement strand
AGAAGGAAAGGGATAGCCTCACATACCTTGTATATATACTGCCCAACCTCAAGCTATGCAAATATCACGACTCCATAGTCTACAATAAGAGAAATGGCACTATCGTTATCGTTTAAGCGTCGTAACTACTATGTATCGACCACAACCTATTTTACGATAAAACGGACAACACCTCCCCTATATATATGAATTCACACAAGTAAAAAAAATCACCAAACATCCCAAACAACATCAATAATAATCATATTGAGCCCCCCAAGACAGTCCACCAACCAACAACATTACTACCAAGTCTTTCGATATATATATTTCACAAGTTCTAGCTTCAATGAGTTAGCTGCAACTTGGAAAATATTAAATACATGTATAGTAAGAGGTTAATTACCTTTAAAAAGAAATAAAAATTCCAAGTTGACCTTAATTGTCCACAAAATATCCCTCCAATGCTGCCGCAAGAACAAGGAAGCAAAACTAGCAATCAATTAGGGGTTTACGGCACTAGAATCACTTTAGAAGACTTGAAATCACCTAAGGTTGATATTAAAAACTTGAGGGAGTATTTACAGAACATAAATCACTTAAAAAAACCTCTCACACGAGCTGGAACAACACATAAATCAGCAACAACTAGAAGAACAAGAAACTTACTAGCGCCACGGGATTTCCGACACTTGATTTGTGTTGTTTGCCCTTTGTTTTAGTCTTGGATCATGAAAGAAACTTGAGAGAGTGTTTTTAGGGTTCTAAGGTATGAATATACTGAAAAATAATAACTAAAAACGGGGTGATGCATCTTATATATATATCAATATGTTTTAAATCGCCTATGTGGGTCCCATAGAGAGCTGCTTGGCGCAGTCTCGCGAAAATTCAAATGTCTCTATACTCCGAGATCATATCGGTGAACGGTTTAAAGTGTTGGAAATTAGACTCATATATATTCAATTTTATGGGTAGATCACCCCGTAGTTCCAAGTAAATTGACAGAAAAACTTAGTAACATTTGACCTAAAGTTTAAGTAAAATTATGAACATAAGTTACGACAACTTTTGTCGACTTTTTTTTCATAACTCGTTTGACTTCCAGACTTATGATACGGATATTATATGATTCAAATACCTTAAAACAAAAACTCTTGATAATATTAATCACCTCTAGGTTTACCCAAAAATACGGGTTACAACATCCTTGATTCGTTTAACTACTAATACTTGTTAACTACCCTTATACACCCTTGTATCATTTAAGACCAATAGGATTAACTTCTTATAATCTCAAAGATAATGTCTTATAAAATTTACGTCGACTAACTTATGGCATGAACCAAGGTATGTGAATATGGGTTGTAACAAAATCAATACATAAATCAATATCCCTATTGGGTGGCATCCCCGGCAGGTCTGCGGGAAACACCTAGAAACTCACGGACAACTGGAATTGAATCCATGGGAGGAACCTCTGCACTAGAATCATGGACATAAGCCAAATAGGCTAAAAACCCTTTGTCGACCATACCTCGAGCCTTCATATACGAGATAAACCTGCTGGTAGAATGGCCAGGAGTCCCTCTTTACTCTAATCGAGGCAACCCCGACAAGGCTAAGGTCACTGTCTTGGCGTGACAGTCCAATATAGCATGATAAGGTGATAGCCAATCCATACCCAATATAACATCAAAGACATATGTTTTAAAATTTTATGTATACATATGTATGTATCACACATTTCATGTCAGTAGCCCTCAGAGGTACCCAGATGTTAGAGGTTGTATATTCTCTATCCCTGTTTACACTACTGTTCTGACTTATACTTTTTTGCCTTACATACTCAGTACTTTATTCGTACTGACATCCTTTTTGTTTGTGGACGCTGCATGTCGTGCTGCAAGTCCTGATAGACAGGTAGACCCAAGGTTCAAAATATGATTCCAATAAGTCCTACATGCATTATATATATATGTATGTATGTATCTATTTTACTCTACCGAGCCGCGCTATAGTCGGCCGGGTACGACACCTTTGTGCAGTCATTGATCAGTTGGGTTTTACCGAGCTCCACATGGCTGGGTACGTTTTATGGAGCTTATTAAGACCGGGTACAATATGATGATGATGTTTCCCACAGAGGCGTATGTTTTAAAAGTTAATGTATACATATGTATGTATCACGTATTTCATGTCAGTAGCACTCAGAGGTACCCAGATGTTAGAGGTTGTATATTCTCTATCCCTGTTTACACTACTGTTCTTACTTATGCTTTCCTGCCTTACATACTCAGTACTTTATTCGTACTGACATCCTTTTTGTTTGTGGACGCTGCATGTTGTGCTGCAGGTCCTGATAGACAGGTAGACGCAGCTCCCCCACCACCACAGTAGGCTTCCTAGTTCAACGGTTATTGGCGAGATACCTTCTCCGGACTTGCCGTGGTCTTGGTATGCATTTTTTTTATAGATATTATGGGTATTCGGGGCCCTGTTCCGACAATTTTGCAGCACTTATGCTTCTTTAGAGGCTCATAGACAGGTGTCGACTCATGTATAGTTTGGTATGCCTTGTCGGCTAATTTTTGTTGTATTGTCTTTCATGGAAACATGGTAGCTCGTACCTTATATGTAGTTTCTTGGTAGTATTGTCATCCCATGTTATGTATGTTCATTCCATTATCTTTCATTTTTGGTTGTTCATGCTCCATATCTACAATTTATACTGATTTCGTCGTCCTTAAAGATAATAAGGAAGGTTAGATAAAATGTACGTTGGTGCTCGGCAAGTATGGCCTGGGTGCTAGTCATGATCCTCCATTTTGGGTCGTGATAAAATTGGTATCAAATCCAGGTCATTCCTAGGGGTTGTCTATGAGCCGTGTCTAGTAGAGTCTTGATTATGGATGTGTAACGCGCCACATTTATAATCAGGAGACTACATGACATCTAGGGTTGTTACCTTCTTCCTGAATCTAGATCGTGCGTAGAGTTGTGTCTTTAGCGTTCGTCTCTAATATTAACCTTATTTTCTTTCAGTGATGCCTTCGACTATGAAGCAAGCGATTAGTAGATGGCTTGATACAACTGCGGGAGAGGGTACCAGTTAGGTGCCTCAAGCCAGAGCAGGCCAAAGTGAGGCTCAGAGTGAGATGCCGTCTCATACCTCATCTACTCCGCCTCCTCCAGAGGATATTAGGAGGCACCCAACACCACCAGTTCCTCTGTTTGGCACTACAGACCAGGATATGCAGAGTGCGGTGCAGTTGTTGACTAGCTTGGTAGATGCTCAGGCTCAGAGGCAGAATACCGATGCTGTTGATAAATCGACTTGTACGAGAGTTCGTGATTTTATTAATATAGACCCTCCAGTGTTTACCGGATCAGACCCCAAGGAGGACCCACAGACTCTTATTGATCAGGTTCATCGTACACTGCGGGTTATGCATGCTACTGATACATAGGCAGTAGAGTTGGATTCTTATCAGTTACGGGATTTAGCGGGTTCCTGGTATGATAGTTGGGAGAGATCCAGAGGTCCGAACGCTCCTCCAACTTTGTGGAAGGAATTTTCTGAGGCCTTTCTTCGTCACTACTTTCCAGTTGAGATACGACGAGTTAGAGCTAATAAGTTCTTGAATAATATGAGTGTGCGAGAGTACAGTATGCAGTTTGATTCTTTAGCAAGGTATGCTCCCCATATGATGGTCAAGATGAGTGATAGGGTGCATATATTTATGAACGGGTTGGGACCACATCTGATAAATAAGTGTACGACAGCCTCCTTGGTGGAGTGCATGGATATTTCCCGTATTCAGGCTTATTCCCAGACCCTAAAGGATCGTAAGCGCCAGCAAAGGGCAGATAGGGAGCAGGATAGGGGACAACATAAGAGGGTGATATTTGTAGGGTATTCTCATGACTTTAGAGGCAGTGTCAGGCCCCAGTATTCGAGGAGTTCGATACCACATGTAGCTAGTGCTCCTCCACAGTTTCAGAGGCCTCGGTATGATCGATTTACCTATTTTGGTCCAGGTCAGAGATCACGAGCATCAGGCTCGCAATATCATAGGGATACTGGTCAGAGGAGATCCCCAACACCCCGTTGTGATTAGTGCGGCAAGGCCCACTTTGGAATGTGCCGTCGAGGTTCTGATGCGTGCTATTCTTGCGGACATCCTTGCTATATGATGCAGGATTTTCCTAACAGAGAAGGTGGTGGTATGGCTAAGCCGACTGGATCTGTGTCTGGTTCTTCCTCATCAGTTCGACCTCCAGCATGGGGTTTTCAGCAGTTGACAGGTCATGGCAGAGGTAGAGGTACAGTGCCGAGTTTGAGTGGTGCTCAAAATCTAATCTATGCTCTAGTAGGTTGACAGGATCTCGAGTCATCTCCGGATGTTGTTACATGTATATTTTCTATGTTTTCTTATGATGTATATGTGTTGATTGATCCGGGATCTACATTATCATATGTTACACCCTTTGTGGCTAATAAGTTTGGCGTTGAACCTGAATTGATAAGTAAACCACTTGCCCTATCTACTCTGATAGGAGATTCTGTGATTGGTATAAGGGTATATAGAGGTTTCACAGTGATGATTTGTAGTCGTCAAACCTCGGCAAATTTATTTGAATTAGAAATGTTTGATTTTGATGTGATAATAGAAATGGACTGGTTGGCCTCATGTTATGCAAATGTTGATTGTCGTACGAAGATGGTTAGGTTTCAATTTCCTGATGAACCCGCCATCGAATGGAAGAGGAACATTGATACGCCGAAAGGTAGGTTTATTTCCTATCTTAAGGAAAGAAAGATGATTTCAAAAGGTTGCATTTATCATCTCGTTCGCTTTAGGGATGCAGAGGTGAAGCCGCCTACTCTACAATCAATCCCCGTGGTCAATGAATTTCCAGATGTTTTCCTAGATGAACTCCCAGGCCTTCCTCCTGAAATGGAGATTGAGTTTAGCATTGATGTGTTACCTGAAACTCAACCCATATCTATTACTCCATACAGGATGGCCCCAGAAGAGTTGCGAGAGTTGAAGGCGCAGTTCAAGGACTTGCTGGATAAGGGCTTCATTAGGCCTAGCACTTCACCTTGGGGTGCGCCAGTCCTATTCGTGCAGAAGAAAGACGGGTCGTTAAGGATGTGTATCGATTATCGACAGTTGAATAGGTTTACTATAAAGAACAAGTATCCACTTCCAAGGATTGACGACCTGTTTGACCAACTCCAAGATGCCAAGTATTTCTCCAAGATTGACTTATGTTCAGGGTATCATCAGGTGAGGGTTAAGGAGAAGGATATTCCAAAGACGACCTTCCAGACAAGATATGGGCACTTCGAGTTCTTGGTGATGTAGTTCGGGCTAACAAATGCCCCAACAACTTTTATGAATCTCATGAATACTGTATTCAAACCCTATCTTGATGTGTTCGTGATCGTATTCATTGATGACACTTTGGTGTATTCTCGTTCAGAGGCGAAACATGTGGGCCCCTTGTGGATAGTATTACAGACGCTTCAGGATCGTAAGTTATATGCTAAGATCTCCAAATGTGAATTCTGGCTGAACTCAGTAGCATTCCTTGGCCATGTGATATCTGACGAGGGCATTAGTGTTGAACTCAAAAGACCGATGCAGTAAAGAATTGGCCGAGAGCTACAACACCATCAAAAGTACGCAGCTTTTTGAGGCTAGCAGGATAATATAGGTGATTTGTAGAAGGGTTTCCCTCTATATCAGCACTATTGACTAAGTTAACACAAAAAGCTACTAAGTTCCAATGGTCTGACGCTTGTGAACAAAGTTTTCAGGAATTAAGGAATCAATTGACATTAGTGCTCCGGAATTAAAGAATCGATTGACATCTGCGCCGGTGCTCACTCTCCTAGAAGGAACAAAAGGTTATGTGGTATATTGTGATGCCTCAGGTATATTTTTGGGGTGCGTATTGATGCAACATGGGAAGGTGATTGCTTATGCATCAAGACAATTGAAGAAGCCTGAAAAGAATTACCCGACCCATGATTTGGAATGGGCTGCAGTAATATATGCTTTGAAGATATGGCGGCACTACTTATACAGCGTCCATGTTGACATCTACAGATCACAAAAATTTACAATACATCTTCAAGCAGAAGGATTTGAATTTAAGGCAACGTGGGTGGCTTGAATTACTGAAAGATTACAATGTTGAGATATTGTACCATCCTGGTAAAGCCAATGTTGTGGCAGACACTTTAGTCTTAAGTAAATGGGAAGCTTAGTACACATTGAGGCATGTAGACAGAGGTTGACTAAGAGCTTCATTAGCTAGCCAACATGAAAATCAGATTGTTAGACTCTGATGACGAAGGTGTTACTGTATAGAATACATCAAAATCATCTTTGGTAGCCGAGGTAAAAGCACGACAATATGAAGATCCTACCTTAGTACGATTGAGAGAGAGCATTCAGTAGCGTAAAATTATGGCTTTTGAGATCGGAGCAGATACCAGGGCTGATTATGTGTGCCTAATGTGGCAGGGTTGAGAGAGAAGATTATAATTGACATTCATCAATACCGATATTCCATCCATCCCCGCTCGACAAAGATGTATCATGATATTAAGGAGCAGTATTGGTGGGATAACATGAAGAAGTCTATTGCACAATTTGTAGCCCAGTGTCCTAATTGTCAATAAGTAAAAATCGAACATCAGGAACCCAGTGGATTGCTTCAGAATATAGAGATTCCGACCTGGAAATGGGAGGTGATTAATATGGACTTCATTATTTGATTACCTCGCTCTTATCATAAGTTTGACTCCATATGGGTGATAGTTGATGAACTTACAAAATGTGCCCATTTTCTGCCAGTTAAGACAACTTACACAGTTGAAGATTATGTGAAGTTGTATATCAAGGAGATTGTTAGGCTTCATGATGTGCCGGTATCGATTATATAAGACTGAGGAGCGAAATTTGAAGCTAACTATGGAGATCTTTTCAGAAGGGTTTAGTCACGCGAGTGAATCTCAGC
Source organism: Nicotiana paniculata (assembly GCA_005239505.1). Classification (NCBI taxonomy): domain Eukaryota; kingdom Viridiplantae; phylum Streptophyta; class Magnoliopsida; order Solanales; family Solanaceae; genus Nicotiana; species Nicotiana paniculata. Next base: position 68,504 of record ML343208.1, on the reverse strand, counting down.
ACTGCATTCCATCCATAGACTGACGGACAGGCTGAATGTACCATTCAGACACTTGAAGATATGCTACGAGCATGTGTTCTGGATTTAAAGGGGAGTTGGGATGACCATCTTCCACTCATAGAATTTGCCTACAATAATAGCTACCATTCCAGTATTAAAATGGCCCCCCACGAGGCACTATACGGGAGGAGATGTATATCACCACTTGGATGGTTTGAAGTCGGTGAAACATAACTATATGGGCCAAATTTGATTCACCAAGCCCTTGAGAAGGTGAAACTGATACAAGAGCGGTTGAGGACGGCGCAAAGCAGGCAAAAGTCTTATTCCGATGTCCGATGTCGTGATTTGGATTTTGAGGTTGGTGATTGGGTTTTCCTGAGTGTATCACCGATGAAGGGTGTCATGCATTTTGGGAAGAAGGGTAAGCTGAGTCCGCGGTATATCGGTCCGTACAAAATTCTTCGACGCATTGGACATGTTGCTTATGAGTTAGAATTGCCATCCGAATTGGAATTTGTCCACCCGATATTCCATCTATCTATGTTGAGTAAATGTATTGGAGACCCTTCTCGGTTCGTCCCTATCAAAGATGTACACGTTACAGAGGATATATAATATGAAGGAGTGGCAGTGGCTATATTATATCGACAAGTCCGCAAGCTGAGAACAAATGATGTAGCTTTCATCAAAGTATTGCGGAGGAACAAGAACATGGAAGAAATGACATGGGAAGAAGAAGAGGAGATGAAGTATAAATATCCTTAACTGTTCCAGATTCAAGATAAGGAGGATTCCGAGAGGACGCATGATGCATTTAAAGGTGAAATGTCTCTATGAGGTAAGTAGTAGCTTGAGAATACTCTTCCTTAATACAAAATGGTAATATACAGATAATGTACATATCCATAATGCTTGGTATAGCCGTGTGAGACTATACATTGGGTTTAACTGCTTGCAAGTTTGGCTAGTATCCATGTTATAGAGGAAACTCCGCCGGAAATTTCCGTTGGAATCCACGATGAGTTAGACTCCCCATAAACCCTTACATNATTCGAGGACAAATGTTCCTAGGGGGGGGGGGGGAGGGTGTTACAACCCATATTCACATACATTGGTACATGCTATGAATTAGTTGACGTAAATTTGAGAAGATATTATCTTTGAGATGATAAGAAATAATCCTATTGGTCTTAAATGATACAAGGGTGTATAAGGGTGGTTAACAAGTATTATAAGTTAAACGAATCAAGGATGTTGTAACCCGTATTTTTGGGTAAACCTAGAGGTGATTATTATTCTCAAGAGGTCGTGTTTTAAGGTATTTTAATCCTATAATATCCGTATCATAAGTCTTGAAGTCAAATGAGTTATGGAACAAAAGTTGACAAAAGTTGTTGTAACTTATGTTCATAATTTTACTTAAACTTTAGGTCAAATTTTACTAAGATTTTCTACCAATTTACTTTGAATTACGGGGTTATCTACCCATAAAATTGAATATCTATGAGTCTAGTTTCCAATGCATTAAACCGTTTGTCGATACGATCTCAGAGTATAGAGATATCCGCATTTTTACGAGACTGCGCTAAGCAACTTTCTATGGGGCCCACATAGGCAGTTTAAAACATATTGATATATAAGGTGCCTCAACCCTGTTTTTAGTAATTCTTTTTCAGTATATTCAGACCTTAGAACCCTAAAAATACTCTCTCAAGTTTCTCTCATGATCCAAGACTAAAACAAAGGGCAAACAATACAAATCAAGTGTCGGAAATCCCGTGGCGCTAGTAAGTTTCTTGTTCTTCTAGTTGTTGCTGATTTATGTGTTGTTCCAGCTCGTGTGGGACGTTGTTTTAAGTGGTTTATGTTCTCTAAATACTCCCTCAAGTTTTTAATATCAACCTTAGGTGATTTCAAGTCTTCTAAAGTGATTCTATGTCGAAAACCCCTAATTGATTGCTAGTTTCGCTTCCTTGTTCTTGCGGCAGCATTGGAGAGATATTTTGTGGAAAATTAAGGTCAACTTTGAGTTTTTATTTCTGTTTAAAGGTAAGGAACCTCTTAATATACATGTATTTAATATTTTCCAAGTTGCAGCTAAGTCATTGAAGCTAGAACTTGTGAAATATATATCGAAAGGCTTGGTAGTAATGTTGTTGGTTGTTGGACTGTTTTGGGGGGCTCAATATGATTATTATTGATGTTTTTTGGACTGTTTGGTGATTTTTTTGACTTGTGTGAAGTCATATATATATATAGGGGAGTTTCTGTCCGTTTCATCATAAAATAGGTTGTGGTCGATACATAATAGTTACGACATTTAAACGATAACGATAGTGTCATTTCTCTTATTGTAGACTAAGGAGTCTTTACATTTTCATAGCTTGAGGTTGGGTAGTATATATACAAGGTATGTGAGGCTATAACTTTCCTTCTTTTTCACGACTCCGATTGTACGTAATGCAATAATGAGCTTCGAAAGGTACTATACTCTTAGAAGCTAGTAGTACTTACATTGTTTCCCTTCTTATGGAACAATTGATGTTAAGGTTGCTTATATTATTATTATTATGTTATCAATGTTGTTGGTACTTCCTGATTCTTATAAGATTCNATATATATATATATATATATATATATATATATATATATATATATATATATATATATATATATATATCTATTTTTCTCTACCAAGCCACGCTATAGTCAGATGGGTATGGCACCTATTGTGCAACCACTAATCAGTTGGATTTTACCGAGCTTCACGTGGCCGGGTATGTTTTACCGAGCCTATTACAGCCGGGTACGATATGATGATGATGTTTCCCAGAGAGGCTTATATTTTAAAATTTTATGTATATATATGTATGTATTTCTCATTTCATGTCAGTAGCCCTCAGAGGTACCCAGATGTTAGAGGTTATATTCTCTATCCCATGTTATGTATGTTCATGCCATTATCTTTCATTTTTGGTTGTTCATGATCCATATCTACCATTTATATTGATCTCGTCGGACCTTCAAGATAATAAGGAATGTTAGATAAAATGTACGTTGGTGCTCGATAAGTATGGCCCGGGTGCTAGTCATGAATCCTCTATTTTGGGTCGTGACATATTTGGCTCCATGCACTCAGCCCATTTTTGTTCCGCCATATCGTATGTCCCTGCCAGAGTTGAAGGAATTGAAAGAACAATTGCAGGATTTACTTGATAAAGGCTTCATTAGACTCGCCCTGGGTGCGTCTGTGTTGTTTGTGAAGAAGAAGGATGGGTCGATGATGATGTGTATAGATTATCGGTAGTTGAATAAAGTCACCATTAAGAACAAGTATCCATTACCGATGATTGATGACTTATTTGATCAGCTTTAGGGTGCCAAGGTATTTTCGAAGATTGATTTGAGATCTGGCTACCATCAGTTGAGGATTGGGGCATTCGATGTCCCTAAGACAACTTTTCAGACTCGGTACGATCATTATGAGTTCCTAGCGATTTCTTTTGGGTTGAAAAATTCCCCAGCAACTTTCATGGATTTTATGAACCGAGTGTTCAAGCCTTTTGGATTCCTTTGTGATTGTGTTTATTGACAATATATTGATATGCTCCTGCAGTCGAGACGAGCATGAGTATCACCTGAGGATGGTGCTTCAGACTCTAAGAGACAGTCAGTTGTATGCTAAATTTTCAAACTGCGAGTTTTTGTTGGATTTGGTCGCTTTCTTGGGGCACGTTGTATCAACAGAGGGCATTTAGGTAGATCCTAAGAAGATAGAGGCAGTTCAGAACTGGCCTAGACCCACTTCAGCTACGGAGACTGGGAGTTTCTTGGGTTTGGAGGGCTATTACCGTCGATTTGTGATGGATTTTTTTTATCTATAGCAGCCCCATTGACCAAGTTGACCTAGAAAGGTGTCCCGTTCAGATGGTCAGGCGAGTGTGAGTCGAGCTTATAGAAGCTCAAGACTACTTTGACTACAACACTAGTGTTGGTGTTGCCTACAGGTTCAGGATCGTACACGGTATATTGTAATGCTTCCCGTGTTGGAATCGGTGCGGTATTGATGCAGGAGGGCAGGGTGATTGCATATGCATCGTGGAAGTTGAAGGTTTATGAGAAAATTTCCATGTCCATGATTTAGAGTTGACAGCCATCGTTCATGCGTTGAATATTTGGAGGCACATCTTTATGACGTGTCATGTGAGATTTTCACAGATCATCGGAGCCTTCAGTATTTGTTCAAGCAAAAGGATATAAATTTGAGGCAGAGGTGGTGGTTGGAGCTATTGAAAGACTATGATATCACCATTTTGTATCATCCCAGAAAGGCTAATTTGGTGGCCGACGCATTGAGTAGGAAGGCAGCGAGTATGGGCAGCCTTGCGTTCATTCAGTCGGTGAGAGGCCGCTAACATCACATGTTCGTACTTTGGCCAACCAGTTTGTGAGGTTGGATATTTCAGAGCCCAGCCGTGTTCTAGGTTGTACAGTCGCTCGGTTTTCTTTGTTTGAGCGTATCAAAGATCGGCAGTATGACGACCCTTATTTATTGGTCCTTAGGGACACAGTGTGGCATGGTGGTTACAAGAAGGTTATTGTTGGTGATGACGAAGTCTTGAGGATGCAGGTTCGTGTTTGTGTGCCTAATGTTGATGGAATTTGTGTGTTGATTCTTGAGGAGGACCACAGTTCCTAGTATTCTTTTCATCCGGGCGCCGCCAAAGATGTATCAGGACTTGCAGCAAAATTATTGGTGGAGGAGGATGAAGAAGGATATAGTCACTTATGTAGCTCGGTGCCTGAATTGTCAGAAAGTGAAGTATGAGCATCACAGACCCGGTGGTTTGCTTCAGCAGATAGAGATTCCTCAGTGGAAGTGGGAGCGCATCACTATGGATTTCGTTGTTGGACTCCCACGGGCTCAGAGGAAGTTCGATGCCATTTGGGTCATTGTGGATAGGCTGACTAAGTCAGCGCACTTCATTCCTGTGGCAGTTACCTATTCTTCGGAGCAGTTGGCATAGATTTACATCCGCGAGATCGTCCGTCTTCACGATGTGCCCGTGTCTATCATTTATAATCGAGGTACACAGTTCAACACACACTTCTAAAGGGAAGTACATCGTGGTTTGGGCACGTGGGTTGTGTTGAGCACAACATTTCATCCTCAGACGGATGGACAGTCCGAGTGCACTATCCAGATCTTGGAGGATATGCTCCACGCATGTGTCATAGATTTCGGAGGATCGTGGGATTCATTATTTCCCCTTGCATAGTTCGTCTACAACAACAACTACCAATCGAGCATTCAGATGGCTCCCTATGAGGCATTATACGGTAGGCGGTGCCGGTCACCAGTTGGGTGGTTTGAGTCGGGGGAGGCTCGGTTGTTGGGTACAAATCTAGTACAGGATGCTTTGGATAAGGTCAAGATTATTGAGGATCGACTTTGCATAGCTCAGTCCAGGCAGAAGAGTTATGTCGACCTAGAGTTCGTGATGTTGAATTCATGGTCGGGGAGAGGGTGTTGCTTCAAGTATCACCCATGAAGGGTGTCATGAGGTTTGGAAAGAAGGTCAAGTTGAGCCCTAGGTATATCAGAACTTTTGAGATTCTCGAGAGAGTGGGAGAGATAGCTTATAGGCTTGCATTACCTCCGGGTTTATCAACAGTTCATCCCGTGTTCCATGTGTCCATGCTTCGGAAGTATCACGATGATCCGTCCAATGTTAGATTTCAGCTCTGTCCAGTCGGACAAGGATTTCACTTATGAGGAGGAGCCGGTGGCTATTTTATCCCAGCAGGTTCGTCAATTGATATCGAAGAGTTATCCTTCAGTTCAAGTGCATTGGAGAGGTCAGCCCGCTGAGGCAGCTACCTGGGAGTCTGAGTCAGATATGCGGAGTAGATATCCCCACCTTTTCACCAGCCCAGGTACTTTTTATGTCCGTCCGAGGATGAATGGTTGTTTTAGAGGTGGAGAATGTGATGCCCTGATAGGTCATCTTATATTTTAGAACCTAATTCTGTATTTCGAGGTCCTAAAACCCATTTTATCCTTCCCCGATTTGTGTGCATAGTCTGGGTGCTCCTCCGAAAGGCTTATATGATAAAACCTGATAAAATAAGAATTTTGCCTTAGAAGTTCATTTAAATTGACCTCGGTCAACGTTTTGAGCAAGCAGACTTGGATCTGTATTTTGACGGTCTCGGTGGGTCCGTATCGTAAGTTGGGACCTGAGCGTATGCCTGGAATTGAATTCGGAGGTCCCTAGCTCGAGTTATTGATTTTTGTTGAAAATTTAAAGTTTGAAAGGTTTCTGATTTTTAAGAATTGACTATTATTTGGATTTATTGATACCGGGTCCGTATCTTGGTTCTAGAGCCCAGTACAGGTCTACTATATTATTTATGACTTGCCTGTCGAATTTGGCGAAAAACGGAGTTTATTTGACGTGATTCAGACGTTCGGTGGTGAAATAGAGTTTTAAAGCTTTCTTGAAAATTTCATTTGATTTGGTGTCTGATTCATAGTTCTAGGTGTTATTTTGGTGTTTTGATCACACGAGTGAGTTCGTATGATATTTTAGGACTTGGGTGCTTGTTTGGTTTTGAGCCCCGAGGGCTCGGGTGAGTTTCAGATAGGCTATGGGATGATTTGAACTTAGAAAATCTGGTTTTTATTGTTTCAGCTGATATCTGGTGTGTTCTTATTCGGGTTTGCGAAGGACCTTTAGCGAACGCGAAGAGTGGACTGGACCGGGGAAATTTTTCTTCTTCACGAACGCGAAGTCTGGGTCGCGAACGTGGAGCGATGGGGACCTTACCCTTTGCGAACGCGACCAGCTCAACACGAACGCATTGCATTTGGGACCTGGGGGAGGGGTCAGCCATTCCTTCACCTTGAACGCGAGCAAGGGCTCGCGAATGCGAAGGCCAAGGGGCGCAGACTTTGCGAACGCGATGAGAGTTATGCGATCGCTTAAGCCTAGCAGGTGCAGCTCTTCGCGAACATTGCAGTGTTCACGCGAACACGATGAACACTATTTCCCAACTATTAAACAGTCCCATTACGGGATTATGGCCATTCTTTCAAATTTTCAAAATCTAGAAACCCTAGTGGCGATTTCTCCAAGACCATTTCTTCTGCAAAACTTTGGTAAGTGATCCTGACCCATTTTCTTTCAATTACCCATTACATTTCATGAATTTTCAACCTGGAATCTTGGATTTCATGGTGGAAATTTGGGGTTTGGGTAGAATTAGGGATTTTTGGGAAATTGGGATTTAGACCTCAAATTGAGGTCAAATTTCAAAACTAATTGCATAATCGGTCTCGGGAGTGAATGGGTTTTGGTCTGAACCTCGAGTTTTGACCAAGCGGGTCTGGGGGTCGATTTTTGACTTTTTGGGGAAAAACTTGAGAAACCTAAATTTATGCATTGTAATTGGTTTCTGTAGCAATATTTGATATTATTGAGTCAATTTTGGATAGATACAAGTGGTTTGGAGGCGAGTTCTAGGGGAAAGGCGTTGATTAAGCATTGAGTGGCCTATAGAGCGAGGTAAGTGTTGTGTCTAACTTTGACTAGGAACCCTAGACCTATTTTCTATATGATATTCATGTGAGCGGCGTATATGTGAGACGACGAGTACTTATGCGCCGCCAATTTATCTGTCTTGCCTGTTTCTTTACCGTTCTTCTCATATTGTATTTTTCCCTGCTTTAACTGCTACATGCTTTATTTGTATTCCCATGCCTAATTGCTACTTGTTAGACACCATTTCCCTTTGTTAAAGGTATTAGTAGCCTGTGTGTACAAGCTTCCCATTTTCTTTGGTTTGAAGTTTAAGTATTGTGAAGGGTTTTGTGATTTGAATTGTGAAATTTCTGTACTTACTGAGTAATTGATATTGATATGGTGGGATCAGGTTGCACGCCGCAACAGGTGGAATAAGGGTGATATATTGAGGAGGAATAAGGGTGAATTGTGATATTGATTATTGTGATATGGTGGGATTGGGTTGCACGCCGCAACAGGTGGAATAAGGGTGATATATTGAGGAGGAATAAGGGTGAATTGATATTGTGCGGTGGGATCAGGTTGTATGCCGCAACAAGTGTAATGAGGGTGGATTGTGGTGGAATAAGGGTGAATTGTGATATTGATTATTGTGATATGGTGGGATTGGGTTGCACGCCGCAACACTTTTATTTATATTTTTGTTTTCATGTTATTAAGAGGAAATAAGGGTGAATATGACATGTATGGTGGAATCGGTTGAGTGCCGCAACAACTAATATTTTATGCTTTCCCTGACTGTGTTAGCTGTACGGTAGTCTTAAATTGCACTTAAGGATTGGTAGTATCTGAACACTGCCGAAATACTTTTGAGAATTGTAATTACTTCATACAAGTTACTGCTTATACAAGTTACTGCTTACTTTATTCTGTTTTCCTTTCCGCTTTTATTATATACTGTATGCAGATTATGTTGTGAGTGACCCGCCGTAGCCTCTTCACTCCTTCGTCGAGGTTAGGTTCGGCATTTACCAGTATATGGGGTCAGTTGTACTGATACTGCACTCTGCACTTCCTGTGCAGATTTTGGAGCTAGTCCGAGCTGATCGAGAGGTTGGCTGTAGGATTCACTTGCTAGGAGACCCAAGGTAGATCTGTCGGCATCCGCAGGCCCTTGCGTCCCCTTCCATACCTCATACTTTATTGTTTTCTTTATTCAGCAAATAGTTGTCTTTATTTCGGACAAATACTTGTAGCAAAATCTTATATTGTTCGAGAATTGTGACTCCGGATTATGGGTAGTAGTACATATTATGAAGTTGTTATATTAAATTTCACGCTTATTTTAACTTGTTATTGCTTATTTGATTATGAAAATGTAAAATAATTTTGCTAATTGATCTCTAACGTTGGCTTGCCTAGCAAGTATAATGTTAGGCGCCATCACGGTCCCGAAGGTGGGAATTTCGGGTCGTGACAATTATCAATATATGGATCCACACAGACAAATCACGTGCCACTAATATCAATACATGGATCCGTACAAGCAACTCACGTGCTGTAGAGACAACTCATATGCCAATAACGTAATCCGCCTGGCATAGCCATAGGCCCTAGTCCAAACATATCATACAGAAGCAATATAGCAAGTATACAAGTATATGATGAATGAAATAATATTCCCATGTCCTTGGACTGGTGTAAATGGCATGCTAAAATGTAGGCATGTGCAAAGTGTGCTATCGTAGATCAAACCGATAATTTCATCAATGAAAAACATTTATCAAGTTCGTTTAGGGTTAAACCTCTAAGTAGCCTCATCATGGCTCAGTTAGATCACATGAACTGTTACAACATGTAAGATATCAAAGTTTAAAGCTTAACAGTCGTTTCTAGACTTATAAGACCCGAGCACAACCCAAACATGAATATATAATCCCGGTGCTCGCACATGGGCTCATCCCCATGCATGTGTGCATCCAAAAGCTCGTGGCTATCACAACAATTCATGCAACTAGTGCCTTAACTGAGTTAATACGATACCTACCTCAAGCTAATCAAATCACTATGCTAGCAAGTCCTTGCCTCGCGAATCAGCTTCCTAGTGCCTCGAATCTAGCCACAAACAATTTGATACAACCAACTCAAGCTATTGGAATCAATTCCACATGAAAATTATAAATTCATAATCAAAATTCAAAAAATCAACTCAAAAGTCAACCCTCGGGTCCACATGTCGGAATCCAATAAAAATTACAAAATCTCAAAGCCCATTCAACCACGAGTCCAACCATACCAAATTTACCAAATTCTGACACCAAATCATCACTCAAACCCCCAAATTTAACTGTCCTATCCCTAGCCTAGAACTCCCAAAATTCCACCTAAAAAACACACAATCTAGGTGGGAATTTAATTGGCACATAATATTATTGAATAAAAATGATCAAGAGTGACTTACCTCATGAAACCCCTCAAAAATCCTCTCAAAAATCGTGTTAGTCCGAGCGTTAAATGTCCAAAATGATTAAAATCACGAAACCCTCGAGTTTTAAAATCCACCCCAGCCCTTTTCACTTCTGTGGATCATCTAACCGCACATACGGTTCCGCTTTTGTGTTCAAAGTTCCGCATCTGCGAAGTTACACTGGACAACGACCTTGAGCACATGTGGCCACTAATCCGCACCTGCAGCCTCGCTTCTGCGAGAAGACATCCGCTTCTGTGGACCTACCTCACCAAGCCTCTTTTCGCTTCTGCGATGCTACTTCCGCATCTGCGAACTCGCAGGTGCAGAAATTCCCTTCGCACCTGCGCAAATCCCCAGCTCACCCAAATCTGCTCCTATGATGACTCTTTTGCTTCTGCAGTCGTGCACCTACGGCCAAATTGTTCGCAGGTGTGATCACACCAGACCTGTGCACTTCAGCAATCCTTCAATTCCAAACTTCGATTCGTTAACCATCTAAACTCCAGCTGAGGCCCCTGGGACCTCAACCAAACATACCAAAAAGTCCTAAAATATGATACGAACTTAGTCGAGGCCTCAAATCACATCAAGCAACATCAAAGATACGAATCGCACCTCAATTTAAGCCTAACAAAAACTAAGAAATTCCAACTTCTACAATCGATGCCGAAACCTATCAAATCACGTCTGATTGACCTCAAATTTTTCACACAAGTCATAAATGACACAATGTACCTATTCCAACTCCCGGAAGTAAAATCCGAGCCTAGTAACCATAAAGTCAACTCTTGGTCAAACTTTTCAATTTCCAAAACTTTTAATTTTTCACCTTTTGCCATTTCAAGCCTAAATCAACTACGGACCTCCAAATCACTATCCGGACACACTCCTAAGTCTAAAATCACCCGATGGAGCTATTGGAACCATCAAAACTCCATTTCGGATCCATTTACACATAAGTCAACATCTGGTCAACCTTTTCAACTTAAGCTTCCAACCTTGAGATTAAGTGTCTCAACTTATTTCGAAATATGCCCAGAACTGAACCGGCTATCCCGAAAAGCCACATAATGACAATTGAGCATAAAATAAGCAGTAAATGGGGGAACAGAGCTATAACACTCAAAACGACCATCCGGGTCGTTACATCCTCCCTCTCTTAAACAAACGTTTGTCCTCGAACGGGTCTAGAATCATACCTGGAGTCTCAAATAGGCATGGATATCTGCTTCGCATCTCCTGCTCGGTCTCCCAAGTAGCCTCCTCGACTGGCTGACCTTCACTGCACCTTCACTAAAGCTATGTTCTTTGACCTCTACTTTCAAACCTGCCTATCCAAAATGACCACCGACTCCACATCATAAGTCAAATCACTATCCAACTGAGCCGTGCTGAAGTCCAAAACATGAGACGGATTTCTAACATACTTCCGGAGCATGGAAACATAAAACACTAGATGAACACTCGACAGACTAGGCGGCAGGGCAAGCTTGTAAGCCACCTCTCCAATTCTCTGAAGCACCTGAAACGGCCCAATATATCGAGGGCTCAATTTTCCCTTCTTCTCAAACCTCATAACCCCCTTCATGGGTGGAACATTGAGTAGTACCTTATCTCTCACCATGTATGCAACATCGCGAACCTTTCAGTCGGGATAACTCTTATGTCTAGACTGCGCCGTGAGAAGTCAATCCTGAATCAATTTAACCTTGTACAAAGCATCCTAAACTAAGATAGTACCCAACAGCCTAGCTTCGCCTGGATCAAACCACCCTATCAGAGACCGACATTGTCTCCCATACAAATCCTCATACGGATCCATCTAAACGCTCGATTGGTATTTGTTGTTGTAGGAAAACTCTACAAGCAGCAGAAACTGATCCCGTGAACCCCCAAAATCTATGACACAAGCGCGTAGCATATCCTGTACTATCTAAATAGTACTCTCGGACTGTCCGTCCATCTGAGGGTGAAATGCGGTACTCAACTCAACCTCTGTGCCCAACTCTCGCTGCACTGCTCTCCAAAACTGTGATGTAAACTTCGTGCTCCGATATGAAATGATGGACACTGGAACACTGTGAAGGCGAACAATCTCGCGGATGTAGATATTAACCAATCGCTCTGAAGAATAAGTACTCCCAACTGGAATGAAATGCGCGAACTTGGTCAACTGATCCACTATCACTCAAATAGCAACAAACTTCCTCGATGTCAGTGGGAACCCAAATACAAAATCCATGGTGATACGCCTCCATTTCCACTCCGGAATCTCAAGACTTTAAAGCAATCCGCCTGGTTTCTGATGCTCGTACTTCACCTACTGACAGTTTAGGCACCGAGCTACAAACCCCACCATATCTTTCTTCTTTCTCCTCCACGAATAGTGCTGCCTTAAGTCCTGGTACATCTTCGCGGCACCTGGATGAATGGAATACCGTGAACTGTGGGCCTCCTCAAGAATTAACTCACGCAACTATCTACATTGAGTAAACAGATCCGACCTTTCATCCTCAACACCCCATCATCCCCAATAGTAACTTTCTTAGCATCACCGTACTGAACCGTGTAATTAAGGACAAGAAAATAGGGATCATCATATTGGCGCTCTCCGATGCGATCATATAAGGAAGACAAAAAAATTATACAAGCTAGAACCCAACTAGGCTTCGAAACATCTAATCTCATGAACTGACTATCCAAGGCATGAACATCTGATGCAAGTGGTCTCTCACCGACAGGAATGAATGCAAGGCTACCCATACTCACCGCCTTTCTACTCAAGGCATCAACTACCACATTAGCCTTCCCTGGATGATACATAATGGTAGTATCATAATCCTTTATCATCTCCAACCATCTCCGCTGTCTCAAATTTAGATCCTTTTGTTTGAACAAGTGTTGGAGACTCCGATGATCTGTAAATACCTCACAAAACACACCATAGAGATAATGCCTCCAAATCTTCAATGCATGAACGATGGCTTCCAACTCCAAATTAAAAATAAGATAGTTCTTCTCACGGGTCTTCAACTAACGTGATGCAAAAGAAATCACTCTACCCCTTGTATCAACACACACCCAATACCGATCCGAGAAACATCACAATATAGTGTATAAGATCCTGACGCTGAAGGAAAAACTAGAACTGCAGTTGTGGTAAAGGCAGTCTTGAGCTTCTGAAAGCTCTCCTCACACTCATCCGACCACTTGAATGGAGAACCCTTCTGGGTCAATTTGGTCAAAGTCACTGCAATAGACGATAAATACTCCACGAAGCGACAATAATAAACGGCCAAGCCGAGAAAGCTCCGAATATCAGTAGTTGAAGACGGTCTGGGCTAACTCCCGACCACCTCTATCTTCTTTGGATCCACCATAATCCTCTCACTGGACACCACGTGCCCCAAGAAATCCACCAAACTAAGTCAAAGCTCACACTTGGAGAACTTGGCATAAAGCTTCTCCTCCATCAACCGCTGTAGTACAATCCTCAAATGCTGGACATGCTCCTCCTAGCTATGTGAGTACACTAGGATATCATCAATGAATACTATGACAAATAAATCAAGATATGGATAAAATACATTGTTCAGCAGATGCATGAATGTTGCTGGGGCGTTGGTTAGCCTAAAAGATATCATAAGGAACACATAGTGACCATAGTGGGTCCTGAATGCCGTCTTTAGAATATCCGAGTCCCGAATCTTCAAATGGTGATACCTAGACCTCAAATCGATCTTAGAGAACACCCTCGCTCCCTGAAGATTGTCAAATAGATCATCAATACACGAAAAAGGATACTTGTTCTTAATTGTAACTTTGTTCAACCACCTATAGCCGATGCACATCCACATAGTACTATTCTTCTTCTTCTTCACAAACAGAGCTGGTGCACCCCAAGGCGACACACTAGGCCTAATAAACCCCGTATTAAGAAGTTCCTGAAGCTTCTCTTTCAGTTCCTTGAACTCTGTTAGTTCCATACAATACGGAGGAATAGAAATGGGTTAAGTGCCCGACACCAAGTCAATACCAAAATCAATTTCCCTGGCAGGTGGCATGCCAGGAAGGCCTGCAACTAACAAATCCGAAAAGTCTCTCACTACCGGAAAATAATCAATAGTGGGGGTATCGGCACCCACATCCCTCACAAAGGCCAAATATGACGTACACCCCTTCCCAACCATCCGTTGGGTCTTCAAATAAGAAATCACCTTGGTGGGAACATAATCTTGAGAACCTATCCACTCGATCCTTGGCAACCCTGTCATTGCCAACGTCACGGTCATAGTGTGAAAATCCATAATATTATGAAATGGAGACAACCAGTCCGTACACAAAATCACGTCAAAGTCAACCATACTAAGAAATAAGAGATAAACTCTAGTCTCCAATCCCCCAATAGTCACTACACACGACCGATATACACGGTCCACAACAATAGTATCACCCACCGACGTAGATACATGAACATGTGAAACTAAGGACTCATGGGGCATATCCAAATAACGAGTAAAATAGGATGATACATAGGAATAAGTAGATTCGGCATCAAATAATGTGGAAGCATCCCTGTGGTACACGACGACAATACATGTGACCACTGCATCTGAAGCAACAACATCTGGCCTGGAAGGAAGAGAATATAATCGAGCTTGACCACCACCTGATCGGCCTCCCCTTTTAGGGCGACCTCTAGCTGCCTAGGCCCCACCCCGAGCTAGCTAAGCAAGTGGTGTAACTGCTGGTGCTGGTATCATCAGCCGAGAACTTTGTTGTGGAACCCCACTCAACAACCTAGGGCAATCCCTCTTGAGATGACTCAGGTCACCACACTTGAAATAACCCCTCCTTTGACGGATCTGCTGCTCTTGATAACCGGAGGAACTGCCTGTAGAAACCTGAGCACACAAGGCATGGTGAGAACTCTGCACTGGTCATGCACTGAATGATGACTGACCCGAACGAGCATTGTAAGAATCGTGGCTAATGATGCACCACGATGAGCTGGATGAGCCGTCTGAGCGGGCCTATAAGGACGACCCCTGCTGTGGTGGGATTGAATCTAGAAGAAACACCGCTGAAACCACCCGAACCAAGAGGCCTCTTATCCTCCCTCTCCTCATGCTCCTTACTACAAACCAACTCTAGTCGCCAAGCAATATCAACACCTCATTGAACCTAGCACCTGATACACTCTCTTGAGACATAACTAAACACACCTGATAGGTGAGGCCATTAATGAACCTCATAATCCTCTCCCTTTCAGTGGGAACCAACCAAACTGTGTGACGAGACAACTTTGAAAACTTTATCTCATACTGGGTCATGGACGTGCCCTCCTGACATTGCTGCTCGAACTGCCTATGTAGATCCTCCATGTGGGTTTGTCCCACAAACTTCTCCAAGAAAAGAACAGAGAACTCATGCCATGAAAGTGGTGCCGCATCGACTGGCCTGCTTCTCTCATAGGTCTCCCACCATCTGAAAACTGCCCCAGTCAACTGAAAAGTGGTAAATGAGACCCCACTAGTCTCCAAAATACCCGTCGTGCGAAGAATCCACTAGCACCTATCCAATAAGTCATGAGCATCCTCTGACTCATCCCTACTGAATGATGGAGGTTGGATCCTCCCAAATCTCTCTAGTCTTTACTGCTCCTCATCACTCATAATGGGACCCACCCAGGCCTGTGCAACTGCAATCGAATGTGCTGGTAGTACCCCCGATGTCTGAAGTTGAAATGACCCGGCCAGTCGCTTTAAGAGTGTTAGCCCCAATACCCTATTTATATTCCCCGATACTTTATTTTATGCTTACTTGACTTGTCGGGGTTCTTGGTGTAGGGTTGTCATGAGTTTCAGAGTGGAATGGGACACATAGTCCCTAAGTTTAAAGTTCGAGTTGTAAGAGTTGACCGTAGTTTGACTTATGTGAAGACGACTCCGGAATGGAGTTTCATCAGTTCTAATAGCTCCATATAGTGATTTTGATCTTAGTAGTGTGTTCGAATTTTAATTTGGAGGTACATATGTCATTTCGGCGTTAATTGGCGAAAGTTGGAAAATTGGAAGTTATTGGGGAAGTTTGACCGGAGGTGGACTTTTTGATATTAGGGTCGAATTCTGATTTCGGAAGTTGGAGTAGATCCTTAATGTCAAATGTGACTTGTGTGCAAAATTAGAGGTCCATCATACTTGATTTGATAGGTTTCGACATTAGATGTAGAAGTTTGAAGTTCTAGAGTTCATTAGGCTTGAATCGATGCGCAATTCGTGTTTTTAGCGTCGTTTGATGCAATACAAAGGGTCGACTAAGTTTGTAATCGCACCTGCGGAGTCCTCATCGCAGGTGCAAGCTCACTGAAATAAGAAATGGAGCATAGGTGTGACCTAGAAGGGGCTTGTCTAGTGGTCGCAGGTGCGACCTGAAGGCCACAAAACTGGAGCCGCTCTTACGGAAGGATGATCGCAGAAGCGAAGAGTCAAGGAGCTGAGGTGGCCAAGGCTTTCGCAGAAGCGGACGAGAGGGCACGTCCACAGATGCGGATGGTGGTGCGTAGGTGCAATATCTGGGAGTTTAAGTGAACTTCGCAGATGTAGAGATTTCACAGCAAAAGCAGTGCCACATAAGCAGATTTTTGACTGCAAAAGAGGAAAGAGCTGGGCAGAAGGTTTAAAATCGAGGGTTTGCCATTTTCTTCATATTTTGAGATAGAGAGCTCGGATTGAGGCGAGATTTTGGGGGATTTTCAGAGGAAAAATTTGGTTAAGGATTCTTGATTCATTTTTGATTATGTTCCACTAATCTATCATTAATTTCATCATCTAATTAAGGATTTGGAATGTAAAATTGGGGGGAAAAGATGTAAGGTTCTCAGGCCGAATTTTGAGGTTTTGGAATCAGATTTGTGTAATTTTGGTATGTGTGAACTTGTTGTTGGATGGGTGTTTGGATTTTTGGCTTTTAGCCGATTCCTAGACGTGGGCCCAGGTCGACTTTTAGGGGCGATTTTCTAATTTCTTGTTAAATTCTTGATTTTATTTATTAGATTAGTTTCCTATAGTTATATTTATAGTATGTAATTTCTTTTGGCTAGATTTGGGCAGTTCAGAGTCAAAAAGTCTAGGGAAAGACATTCTGATTGACTAATTGCACTTGGTTTGAGGTAAGTGACTTGCCTAACCTTGTGTGGGGGAAATCCTCTTAGGATTTGGTACTGTTGTAACACTTTGTTATATATGAGTGACGTGTACGTGAGGTGACGACTCCGTACACGGGCTAAATATTGAAATTCTAGTCTTTTCTCATCAGTTTCCTTTATATGCCTTTACCGAGTTATTCTAGCACGTGTAGTCATCATGATTAGCCTCAGTTCACATATCTACGTGTCTCATCTCTTAATTTCTATTTGTACAACATGATTAGTTGAATTACCTGTTTGTCCTTGGTTTCCGTGTTTGTTCTTTAACTGTAGGATTTACTTTCTTGTAATCTCATTGTTTCATTCATTACGTGTTGATTTTTTTGTGATTCTTACTGAGTTGACTGTTGGGTGATTGGCACGAGGTTTCATCTGTGTGACCTGTTATTGGCACGAGGTTTCTTCCGTGCGGAATGTGATCGGAACTAGGTTTATTCCATGTAGAGTGTTATTGGCACGAGGTTTCTTTCATGCGAAGTGTTATTGGCACGAGGTTTCTTCTGTGCAAGGTGTGAGTAGTACAAGGTTTCTGTGTGCAGTTGTTGTTTTTGTTGTACGAGGTTTCTGCCGTGCCGTTGTGACATATTTACTTTTAGGTCAACGAGGTAGTACCTCGAGAACGCCCCTGTTGAGTTCCTTTTCTTGTTGTGTTGTTTGTTGTTGTTGTTGCTGTTACTTAACTTGTAAGATGTTCTTTTTCGTACGTGTTGTAATTATCTTCCTGTTATCTTGTGTTGTTGCCTTTCTGTACATTCTTACTGCTTCACTTATCTACCATTCTTTTTTTATCATTCCATCTTCTGCCTTATTTTTTATATCGTGGTAGGTCCCTGACCTGACCTCATCACTACTCTATCGAGGCTAGGCTTGGCACTTACTGGGTACTATTGTGGTGTACTCATACTATGCTTTTGCACATGTTTTTGTGCAGACCCAATTACATATTACCGGCCTCGGTAGTAGAGAGTGTGATGCTGCTGCCTGGAGACTTCAAGGTATATCTGCGAGAGACCGCAAACCTCGTAGTCCCCACTCTATCCTTATTATGTTGTTTTTCTTATTCTCATAGGCGCTGACGTATAGAGACATTTAGTACTTCTTTAGAGCTTGTGGCTTGTGACTACCGGGTTTTGAGAGTTATTCTTACTCTAAGTTGCAATTTTACTTGTACATGATGAGTGGCAGTTTTCAGTTATGTATATATCTGTCAAAGTTTAGTCGTTATTTCAATAATCATTTCAGTTATTCCGAAATTGTTAGGCTTACCTAGTCTTAGAGACTAGGTGCCGTCACGACATCTTATGGAGGGAAATTTGGGGTCGTGACAAATTGGTATCAGAGCTCTAGGTTCATAGGTGTTATGAGTCATAAGAAGATTTAGTAGAGTCTCGCGGATCAGTGCGGAGACATCTGTACTTACTTCAGGAGGCTATGGAACTGTTAGGAAAAATTTCACTTCTTTGATTCCTTGTCGTGCGAAATTATTGACTTCAGGATTCTAAAATTTTGTCTTTTTATTCTCTCACAGATGGTGAGGAAACGTACAGCTGGAACAGATGACTAGATACACGTACCTCCTGCTAGAGCCGCGAGAGGTCGGGGCCGGGGTAGAGGCCAAGGACATCAATGTGATGCAGCCAGGTCACCTGTACGAGCTACTGTAGAGGAGCCACCAGAAGCTCCTGTCAGAGCGCAGGCACCTGAGACGCCTGTTACTCCACGACCTCTTCAGGAGACCCCCACCCAGTGTTTGAGCATACTCGACACCTTAGCTTTGGCAGGGTTGATCTCACTTGCTCCTGCTACAGCTCAGGCCGGGGGAGGAGCACAGACTGCCACCATCCGCCCTAGAGCAGCGGGTTCAGGTTGACCAGGTTCTAGAGGTCATAACAGTGTAGCCGATAGATCCAGTTCGGCCCGAAGCTAGGGAATCAGTTTTTGAGGAGGATCAACTCAGGCTCGAGGGGTACAAGAAGTACCACCCTCCTACCTTCAGTGGCTTGTCTTAACAGGATGCCTAGGGTTTTCTTAAGGAGTTCCACCGTATCCTCCGTACTATGGGTGTTGCAGAGTCTAGTGGGGTTTCTTTCACTACGTTCCATCTTATGGGAGCGATTTATCAGTGGTGGCGTGCTTATGAGTTGGGTAGTCCAGCTGAGGAAGCTTCACTCACTGGGACTCAGTTCTCGAATATGTTATTGAGGGAGTATGTTCCCCTGAGTCTCAGAGATGCATGGCGCGTAGAGTTTGAGTAGTTGCACCAGGGTTCTATGACCGTGTCAAAGTATGCAGTTTGGTTCAGTGATTTATCTAGGCATGCACCAGCCTTGTTTGCTACATTTCGAGAGCGGGTCCGTCGATTTATTGTAGGGATCAACCCCAGTATGATATTTAGCATGGTACGAGAGTTGGAGATGGACATCGCATACCAGTAGGTAGTGGGGATTGCTAGGAGGTTGGAGGGTATGCTGATTCGGGAGAGAGAGGAGAGAGAGTCCAAGAGCTCTCGACAGTCTGGCACTTATAGTGGTACTCGTGTGCCAGCTGCAGCTCATCATGGTAGGGTCTATATGAGTCGCTCTATTCATTCAACACTTCTAGCCGCTAGCGGTATTCCAGTCAATCCATGGCCCCAGGCTCTCTATTATGCACCGTTATTTTCTAGTGCACCTCTTGAACGGGGTGCTTTCAGTGGTTAGTCTAGACGATCTGGCCCGAGCCATCCACAACAACCACGTCCTCCAAGAGCTTTTTTTTGTGTGGTCACACTTGCCATATGGTGAGGAATTGTTCCAGACTTAGGAGGGGTGCACCTCCACAGACTACTTAGGCACTGCGTGCTCCACCGGGTCCTCAAGTTATGGTTACCACACCATCTACCACTTCACCTGCTCAACCAGCTCGAGGTGGAGGTCGGGAAGGTAGAAGTCACCCTAGAGGGGGAGGCCAGGCTAGATATTATGCTCTTCCTGCTTGGACGGAGGCACTTGCATCCGACTCTATCAATACAGGTATTTTTCTGGTCTGTCATTGAGATGCATCAGTCTTATTTGATCCAAGCTCCACTTATTCCTATGTGTCATCTTATTTTGCTCCGTATTTGGGTGTATCCCGTGATTGATTCTTTGAGTTCTCTTGTTTATGTGTCTACACCTGTGGGAGATTCTATTAATGTTGACCGTGTGTATTGGCGGGGTATTACCATTGATTTGTAGAGGGATTCTCATCTATTGCAACACCTATGACCCGGCTGACCCAGAAGGGTGCCCCGTTGAGGTGGATAGAGGAGTGTGAGGAGAGCTTCCAAAAGCTCAAGACTGATTTGACTACAACTCCAATATTGGTATTGCCTACAGGTTCGGGGTCTTATACAGTATATTGTGATGCGTCACGTATTGGTCTCGGTGCGGTATTATTGAAGGACAATAGGGTGATTGACTACACGTTTAAACAACTGAAGGTGCATGAGAAGAACTATCTTGTCCACGATCTTGAGTTAGAAGCTAGTGTTCATGCATTAAAGATTTGGCGGCACTATTTATATGGTGTCCCTTGTGAGATCTACACGAACTACCGGAGTCTGCAACATCTGTTCAAATGGAAGGATCTTAACTTGCGTCAGCGGAGGTGGTTGGATTTGCTTAAGGATTATGATATTATCATTTTGTTCCATCCCGGGAAGGCCAATGTGGTGGCCGATCCCCTGCATCGTAAGGCAGAGAGTTTGGGCAGTGTAGCATACCTAACAGTAGCAAAGAGGCCATTGTCATTGGATGTTCAGGCCTTTGCCAACCAATTTGTTAGATTGGATGTTTCTGAACCGAATTGAGTTTTGGCTTGTGTGGTTTCTCAGTCTTCTCTTTGCGATCGTATCAGGGAGCGCCCATATGATGACCCCCATCTTCTAGTCCTTAAGGAACGATTCAGAATGATGATGCCAAGGAGGTCACTATTGGAGATGCAGGACAGGCTATGTGTGCCTAATGTAGATGGGTTGTGTGAGTTTATTTTCCAGGAGGCTCACAGTTTGCAGTACTCCATTCATCCAGGTGCCGCAAAGATGTATCAGGACTTGAGACAACACTAGTGGTGGAGGTGTATGAAGAAGGACATAGTGGAATATGTAGCTTGGTGCCTAAATTGTCAGTAGGTGAAGTATGAGCATCAGTACCCGGGGGGGGGGAGGGGGGGGGGTTGCTTCAGAAGTTAGAGATCCCAGAGTGGAAATGGGAGCAGATCACTATGGATTTTGTTGTTGGGCTCCCACATACTCAGAGGAAGTTCGATGCAGTATGGGTGATTGCGGATAGATTGACCAAGTCAGCTCATTTCATTCCAGTGGCAACTACTTATTCTTCAGAGCAGCTGGCTTAGGTTTATATTCGCAAGATTGTCAGGCTTCATGGTTTATCGGTATCTATCATCTCTGACAGGAGTACATGGTTTAAATCACGGTTCTGGGGATCCGTACAACATGAGTTGGGCATGCGGGTGGATTTTAGTACGCCATTTCACCCTTAGACGGATGTGCTGTCCGAGTGGATTATTTAGATATTAGAGGATATTCTCCATGCATATGTGATGGATTTTGCGGGTTCTTGGGATCAGTTCTTTCCACTTGCAGAGTTTTCCTCCAACAACAGTTATCAATCGAGCATTCATATGGCACCGTATGAGGCTTGTATGGTGGGCAGTGCCGGTTTGATTCAGGATGCTTTGGAAAAGGTTAAATTTATTCAGGATCGACTTCGTATAGCCCAGTCCAAGCAGAAAAGCTATGCAGATCGAAAGGCTCGAGATGTTGCACTCATGGTTGGGGAGAGGGTCTTGCTCCAGGTTACTCCCATGAAGGGTGTCATGAGGTTCAGAAAGAAGGACAAGTTGAGTCCTAGGTATATCGGGCCTTTTGAGACTCTTGAGAGGTTTGGAGAGGTGGCTTACAGACTTGCAATACCACCTAGTCTCTTTGCAGTTCATCTAGTGTTCCATGTTTCCATGCTCCGGAGGTATCACGATGATCCGTCTCATGTGTTAGACTTCAGATCAGTCCATTTGGACACAAATCTATCTTATGTTGAGGATTCGGTGGCCATTTTGGATAGGCAGGTTTGAAAGTTGAGGTCAAAGAACATCGCTCCAGTGAAGGTTCAGTGGAGGGGTCATCCAGTAGAGGAGGCAACTTAGGAGACCGAACATGTTATTCGCAGCCGTTATCCTCATCTTTTTACCACTTCAAGTATGTCTCTATACTGGTTCGAGGACGAACATTTATTTAAGAGAGGGAGGATGTAACGACCCGATCGGTCGTTTTAAGAGTGCTAGCCCCGATCCCCTATTTATATTCCCCTCTGCTTAATTTTATGCTGACTTGACTTTCTAGGGTGCTTGGTGTCGGGTTCGGGTGAGTTTCGGATTGGAATGGGACACATAGTCCCTAGTTTGAAGTTCGAGTTGTAAGAGTTGACGGTAGTTTGACTTGTGTGAAGACAACTCTGGAATGCAGTTTTGTTGGCTCCAATAGCTTCGTATGGTGATTTTGTTCTTCGGAGTGTGTTCGGATGTTGATTTGGAGGTCCGTAGGTCATTTCAGCGTTAATTGGCGAAAGTTGGAAAATTGAAAGTTTTTGGGAAGTTTGACTGGGGATGGAATTTTTGATATCGGGGTGAGATTTTGATTCTGGAAGTTGGAGTAGGTCCGTAATATCAAATGTTACTTGTTTGCAAAATTTGAGGTCAATCGGACTTGATTTGATAGGTTTCGACATCGGATGTAGAAGTTTGAAGTTCTAAAGTTCAGTAGGCTTGAATTGATGCGCAATTCATGTTTTCAGCGTTGTTTGATGAGATTCAAAGGCTCGACTAAGTTCGTATGATGTTTTAGGACTTGTTGGTGTAATTGGTTGAGGTCAGGGGGGACCTTGGGGTGAATTCCAGGTGGTTAACATATTTAATTTGGAGTTGAGTGAATTGCTGAAGTTGGGCATCTGCTAGTGTAATCAAACCTGCGGAGTCCGCATCGCAAGTGCGAGCTTGCAAATGCGAGAAATGGAGCGCAGGTGCGACCTGAAAGGGGCTTGGCCAGTGGTTACAAGTGCAACGTGAAGGCTGCAAAAGCGGAGCCGCTCCTGCGGAAGGATGATCACAGAAGCGGTGAATGGAGGAGATGAGGTTGCCAAGGCTTCCGCAGATGTGGATGGTGGTGCGCAAGTGTGATATATGGTATTTTAAGTGGAATCCGCAGATGAGGAGATTTCACCGCAAAAGAGGCACCGCAGAAGCGGATTTTGCACTGCAAAAGCGGAAAGTACTGGGCAGAAGGTTTAAAATCGAGGGTTAGCCACTTTCTTCATATTTTCAGATAGAGAGCTCGAATTGAGGTGAGATTTTGGGGGATTTTCAGAGGAATAATTTGGGTAAGGATTCTTGATTCATTTTTATTATGTTCCACTAATCTATCATTAATTTTTTCATCTAATTAAGGATTTGGATTGTAAAATTGGGAGAAAAAGATGTAAGGTTCTTAGGCCGATGATCAAGGTTTTGATCAAGGTTTTGGTATTGGATTTGAGTAATTTTGGTATGGGTGAACTCGTGGTTGAATGGGTCTTGGTCGATGTTTTGGGGCGATTTTCTAATTTCTTGTTACAGTCTTCATTTCATTAATTAGATTGTTTATAATAGTTATATTTATAGTATGTAATTTCTTTTGGCTAGATTGGGCCATTCAGAATCGGAAAGTTGAGGGAAATGCATTTTTATTGACTGATTGAGCTTGGTTTGAGGTAAGTGACTTGTATAACCTTGTGTGGGGGAAATCCCCTTAGGATTTGGTACTATTGTAACACTTAGTGCCGCGTACGCGAGGAGACGAGTGCGTAGACGGGCTAAATGTTAAAATTCTGGTCTTTGCTAATTAGTTTCCTTTCTAGGCCTTTACCGAGTTATTCTAGCACGTGTAGTCATCATGATTAGCCTCAGTTCACATGTCTATGTGTCTCATCTCTTAATTGCTATTTGTACAACATGCTTAGCTCAATTACCTATTTTCGTTGGTTTCCGTGTTTGTCTTTAACTGTAGGATTTCCTTGCTTGTAATATCATTGTTTCATCCATTACATGTTGATTTTTTTGTAATTCTTGCTGAGTTGATGGTTGGGTGATTAGCACGGGGTTTCTTTCGTGCGAAGTTTTATTGGCACAAGATTTCTTCCATGAGGAGTGTGATTGGCATGAGGTCTCTTCCATGCGAAGTGTTATTGGTTCCGTGCGGGTGTGGTTGGAACGAGGTTTCTTCCGTGTGGAGTGTTATTGGCACAAGGTTTCTTCCGTACGGAGTCTGAGTGGCACGAGATTTCTGGCCTGCGGTTGTTGTTATTGCATGAGGTTTCTGCCGGGCCGTTGTGAGATATTTACTTTTGGGACTATGAGGCAGTACCTCGGGAGCGCCCCAGTTGAGTTTCTTTTCTTGCTGTGTTGTTTGTTTGTTGTTGTTGTTCCTTAACATGTAAGATGTTCTTTTCCTTACGTGTTGTATTTATCAACCTGTTTTCCTGTGCTGTTTGTTGATACTCAATTTTTCCCTCATACTTTTCAAGTAGTATATATACTTTCGAAATGTCATCTTTGCATCATTATTTAATTTACAAGCATTTTTTTATAATTTTTCATAATTTTTAGAGCTTTAAATTGATTTTCTTGCATTTATATTGTTCAAATATTTATTAATTACCCTTTAAATTACTTTGTGATAACTCAACCATCCAAATTTATTATCTTGCATCCATATATATTCTTTATAATATTTTACTTTGTTTTATATAATTATATTTTTGTATTTTAGGCTATTTACATAATTTTGCAAGAATAGCCTATACTATGCATAATTACTTTTTTTTACATCATTTGGGCTAAAATCATATTTTTATAATTTTAAGGTATTATTTTTCAATCATTTTATTTCACAAGTAGTGTTTTATTATTTATTAAATATTTTTATAAAATAGTTTTAAATAATTTTGGTGTATTTAATTACTGGCCCAATATAAGGCCAATTCCGGACCAATTCAATGGCCCAATACCCATAACTTAGCCCAATAACCCCCAAAGCCCAAACCAAATAACCCTTTTACTAAAACTCGGTCGGTACCCATCTCCATGACACGCCCCGTTCAGTTTTTAATCCTGGCTGTTGATCTCTCAAGATCAACGACCCTCATTCGATCCCCCCTTTTTAATTAACCCAACCCAGAAACCCTAACCCCATTTCCTTCACCAACCGCCCCTGTATTCTCTCATCTATACTCTCACACTAAACCTGGCCGACCATGGACATCCCTTCTTATTTTTTCCTTATACGCGGGTTCACTTGCCTTTTCCTGCTACTATTACTCATTTTATGGTAAATTTCGTTACCATTTCACTTATGGCAAGCCAGATCCAGCTTTGATTCTATGGTTCTGGGTGCTATTGTGGTCCTATGCACTGGAGAAGAGAAAATCCCTCTTATATATGGTATATCTCGGTTGATTTCACCATTATTGGAGCTTGCGAATGATTTTCCCTGAGTTCGATTCCAACTAGGGTTTGGATTCTGATTTTCTTTACTGGTTCTATTACAGGTTGCATGCGATATTTTCTTTCCTGATTTAGGTTTGATTGATTGTTTTCCTTGTTCGTCCGTCTTAATTTCAACACTATATAAATCCCTCCCCTATTCCCCTTTTGGAGAGACTTTTAAGCGAGAGATTTTTACACTGGTTTTACTACAAACTCAAAGCTATTACTAAATTATTCTTTCCTTATTCTATCATTCTCTACTTTGGCTCTTGGCCGGTTGAAAGCCAAGGCCACAGGAATTCGACTTTTTCAACTTTCTTGGTGCGAGCACTGTCCGAGGTTCACTCGAAGCCCTTGGGAACTCTGACCCACTAAGATCTTGGGGTCTATTGTTCTTTTTTGGTGTTCAGAATTTGTGGAATTTGTTCTTCCTTGTTTGTTTATTTGTCAATGAATAACTGGTATGTTTCTTAGCTTTTGAAATTTCATTCTTCTATGTTCATGATTTGCACCTCTGAAATGTCGTGACCTAATATATTTTCTAGACCATCTCTGAGTGCAATTTTGTTGGCATTGAACTTGTTTCATGATCAGAATCTCTTAAGCATGGATTTTACCTAAATTTCCAGTTCTGAAATATGTATTTGCTTTTGCATAACTTGAATAATTTGGACTCTCTTAAATTCGATTAACTAAGGTATTCTGAGCTACTTCTGTGTGCAATCTTTTTGAAACCTCTTTAGTATTACCCAAAAGCAGTGAGTTTTGAGATGTGATATTCGAACATGCTTCGCTTGAATGATTTAGACCCTCTTAAGTTCGTAATAGTCTACTGTGTTGGTGTCTACATTTGTTATTTGACATAAGCTTGATTCCCCATGTTCTGAATTCCTGTAATGGCTGACTTGCATCTGTAATGAGTCCTAATCTAGGTTAAGGTTTTTACTATCAACTATGACTTGCTTCCCTGTCAATGTGTTCCTCAGCATGTCCGTAGTTTGCATAATTCTGTATCTTTAGTGATTATTTGAGACTTTTAGAATGGGTATCTCAATTTATGTTTTCTCACCATGTCAGATATTATTTTGCCTCATGACTAGGTTTAACATGGTTGTCTTGTGATATTGTGATGAATAACTTGGACCCTTAAGCTTTAATCCTCTTAGACTTTTTTTGTGCACCTTAGAATGATAACCTAGTTGATCTTGTAATCTTGCAAACCTATTTCTCCCTTGACTCTTTTAATACTCTTCTGCCAATGTGTTATTTTGCTAAGTGTTGAACCTGTCCTCTAAGCTTTGTTGAATCTCTTAATTGGCATGTTCTGTGTTTTGAACAATTCTGCTATGTGTGGTTCCGAAATGCAAGTGTATCTCTTCAATTTCTGGCATTGAGTCATGTTCTCTCAATCTCATTTTCTATCTATATAATTCTAAGTTTGGCATTCTTGGTCGGCTGAAAGCCAAGGCCACAAGGACTCTTACTATTTCCCTCCCTAGTGTGATCACTGCTCAGTGTCCATTTGAGGCCCTTGTGAACTCTGACACACTAGAGCTTGGGGGTCTTTTGGCCATCCTCTTTACTTATGATACCTGAGTTATCTTAGACACCCAATTCTTTCCTTATTCTATCATTTGAACATGCAAGTTGTTTTATTTAAAGTGATTTCTGGGCAACTCAATGTTTGGTCATGTGGTCAATTTGGACTGTCTTGTTTTGTCTTGGGTTTACCCTGTAATTTCTGGGTTGTGCTAATGAATATAGTTCCCTGCTAATCGGGTGTGCTAATTTGGTGAAGAAGGAGTTTTGCTGAAGGTCCAAGCCATGCTGGGTATTTCTTTTGGGCCTGTTATAGATCCATTGCTATTGTATAATTCCTTGTAATTACATTCGTTACTGGGCCTGTAATAACTTTGTAATAAACGATTGGGGTATTAGTAAAATGGGGAAATGGGTATATTTAATATTTGCATGAAAGGGTAGCCATCATGCTTATAGGATTCATATGATTTATTTATCCAACCGTCTATATATGCCTTTCAATTTTGCTTGCATTGTTAGAAATCATGTCATTAGGGTAATCACACACACACGCTACTTGTCTACCATTAAACATGAGTTCAAATGCTTCATCTATTTCTGTGTCTACTGCTACGTGTTTATAGAAAGCATGCCTATAGGAAGTAAATACTCCTGCAACTTGCATAACTATTTCCAAATGAATTGGAAATCATGCCTGTAGGATTTTAATTAGTTAATTGTGGTTGCTATCATGATGCTCACCTAGAAAAAACGTCTATAGGGACTAAATATGGGAAATCAGTTCCAATCGCCAATATTAAGAAATCCTGCCTATAGGATATCATCACTCGTTTTAGTGTTAATCTCTTCAAACGTTGTTTATCGCTTAACCACGTCACATTTAGAAAGCAAGAGAAATTCTAAGAATCTTCCAATTTATTCGTTGTCCTCTACTGCAAAAATCACTTAGAAATCATGTCAATAGGTTTAATAACTTATTTCTTTAATAATCAACATGCAATAATCGTTTAATTATTTAGGAATCATGTCTATAAGTGGCGCCCTAAACTGCATGCTTGTTTGAGTCCATGATCATCTAGAAATCATGTTTATAGGGATTAACAATCTCTAATTTTGTCTTAGTCTTGAGACTATCTACAACGCCTAATGTGAGAACCTGTTTTGCGTACATTTGTTGATTAAGTGTGGAGGCTAACTTGAGTCCTTAACTATCCTTACCTGAAGTCCAACTTGTTTTGTATGTCGCCTAGTTTTTTCATTTTGAGCAGCCTAAGTAAAGTCTACAACCACCCAAATATAGGTCCAATGCCTCCTGGACCGTAGGCATGGGACGTGTAATGCACGCATAAGGTACGACTCAGAATTGAATTAGAATGCTTTAGGTAAACAACTTAAACATAGTAATCGGGTAGCAGGAGATGATAGTTTGTACCCGCTGAATAATATGAGTAACTCCCTACCTCAAGGGAGTTAAGAAGTATTATTTATGTTGCACGGGGTCATCCTTTAGGCGAAAATACTTAGGACCCCCCCTTCTCTTCTTTATTCGTCTAATAATCTAATATAGATTTAATAGTTATATCCCTGTAATCCTTACTTCGCAATGAATTTTTTTGATCCTTACTCTGTGTGTTTATCTTACCTATTTGTAGTCCACATAGTTTTAAGTTCAGTCGGGACACACAGTTGCGGACCGCGAAGAGTTCCTAACACCTCCTCTTTGATGTAATTTGAGCCCTTACCCGATCTTTGGTGGCGTTGACTAGTCAAACAGAGTTATCTGCATAATAGGTTCCCTAATGCACGTTAATAATCGTTAGGTGGTGACTCTTCCTTCCTTAATACCACATCTCCTATCCAAAAGAGTTGAAATATGTCAAAACCCGATTTCATGAGAAAAAGGGGCGCGACAGCATGGTGACTCTACTGGGGTTTTACACTTAGGCTCTTACCAAAATGTACTTGGCTTATGTGGATTATTGTCTTTGTTATAAATGTGCATCCCTTATGTGTCATAACATGCATCCCTTCCTTTCTCCACTTTTATATGTTTAAAATTGTTATAACATGCACATCCCTTCCCTTATCCACCTTTATATGTTTAAAATTGTTATAACATATGCATCCCTTCCCCGTTCATCATTATTTGCTACATCTAATCTCTTTTTTATTTAAAGACTGCTATATCATGCCTCTCCCATCCCTACTCCCTTTCTTTCTCGCATATATTCCACGAACTGGCTTCTTCCTTGTCTTTCTTTTTATGTTTATCATGCTTTACCTTACCACTGTCTTTACTGCTTCTACATATTTATCATTCAAATACTTGACAACGTGTTATTATATCTGCATAAAGCATGCTCCACGTCATACTCCACTCGTTCCAATTATCAACATAGCGGCGCTTAATGAGTGTCCACGCTTCCAAAATTACCCTTTTAAAATCGGAAAGGCTTATTTGCGGTAGACTAGTCGATCAACGGTGCAATCAACGTTCCCGTGTCTTTCCCTCTCAAGTTGTCAACTAGAGTATCAGTATAGACCATTCTAGAAACCTTACTCCAACATCAAATGTACATGCATCATGTTAAACCTAGAATGGGTTATGATGTTGTTAACGTAATAGCCACTAAGATAAGCCTTGTCCAAAGTCCGACGGGATTTCCACAATCCCGATGGACATTACGATGTTATGTGCATTACTTGGAGAAAATTTGCCAATATGTTGATCATTATTGTGTAAATAACCGAATCTGGAGGGGAAAAAGGCTAACTTTATTTGCTTGCAGAAAATGAGGCACGAAGTCCCCAGGTTCGACATGGTATAAAACATCCCAACCTTGCTCCTTGATTGGTGGAAAAATCTCGCGCCTTGCGACAAAAATCATGTGAGAAAGGTCCTTAGTAATTTGCCGTCCTTGCTAGACATCCAACCAAATGGGGCATTGATCGAGGCAGCTACCATGTTTTGGGACGAGAAAAGGGCTGTCTTCTGCTTTGGTGACATCGAAATGACTCCTCTCCTAGAAGAATAGGAGGCTTCACTAAGCTGCCATGGGGTAGTCCAGGGTTATTGGTACTAGAAAATCGCACCCCTCGCGGTTTTCTATGCTGGGTCTCAAGAAAAATGATGAGTTTCTTTGTTTGAAGAAGTCATACATCCCATTAAAATTCCTTTATGAGCGTTATGGACACGCAAGTCTTATTGCATTCATCATGATGAACTCGCCATTACTTCCTTCGGTTGGACGCGCCATCGAGTTTATGTGTTCATTATCTGCTTCTTGGGGTTGTTGATATTTTCCAATGAAAGGGGGAAGGATCCACACTCTCCTAGCCATGGTCGCCAGGACTTTGATGGAAGGTATCAAGGGGAAAACATATAATATCATCCCCATGATCATAGCTGAAATGTATCGCGCTCTCGATTAGTGCAAACGGGGATTCGGGTACTTCGAAGGTTTTAACTTGTTATTTCAAGTCTAGTTGTTAGAACATTATCAGAGGGGGGAATATCACCAAGATATTATGCGTCGACCGTTGAATGACTACATAGTCTACCATAACCAAAAGAAGATGACATTTATCCCATACAGGTTTGAACAACTTGGAAATGCTGTAAGTTGGGTACGTTTCTTCAGCAATCTGACAGACGAGAAGGTACATTGGATGTTTGAATGGTTCCCTAGTGGTGATTTCATTATCAGGTCAAGAGAGAATGCTCATTTGGTGCTGATTGGGTAGAGGGGTACGTATCCTTATGCTCCCATAAGGGTAACGAGACAAGCAAAGAGGAAACAAGTTATACCTTGGGTTTCCAATATGGTCCAGTACAAAATAGATTTTAAAGGGGACGTCGTCCCATTCAAGTTCGAGGCACAACACATGTGGAACCAGAAGGTTATTGTGGAAAAAGATACTATCGAGCTAGACAGGTATCATGCCGGCCATGTGTACTTCTATCCATCATGGTTAGTAGACGACATAGTAGGAGATGTCAAGCCAGGAATTAATCTGAAAAATAGGATCATAGATGATGCTTCCGAAGCGCAAGTCAAGTATAAGATGTTACACAAAAGGGTATTCGTGTCTGAAACCAGGAATTTGGAACAACACAAAGTGGATATGGAAGCAATCAATGAATGGAGCGAAATTGCTACTAAGTCAATAGAGAGATTGGAATATTTGGAGCAAGGGTTGATGGAGCTTGAGGGAAATATGAGGAAGAGACTCTCAGATTTTCAGAACACATATGACAATTAAGGAGGGAATCTAGCAAAGGCTTACCTACTGTTGGATATGCGCGACCTGGGAAACCTGATTGATGGATATAAAAGAGCCAAGCATGGGGAACGTCCTTCTGGGGCCAAGTAGATTAGGGAACAATGTTCTTTACTGCTTTTTAGATTCATTTTAGATTTCGCTTGTAATAAGGCAAATTCCATTAGTAACTTTCTTATTCATATCGATTTAGTAAGGATTTGATTTATTTTCGTATTAATGAGATGATGCAATTATTGGCATCAATTTTCTCGGAGTCTATGTGTCGCTTAGGCCTACCTCGGGCACAACGAGGTCCCCCAAATTAAGACGCGAATTTATTATATAATCTTGCAAAGCATATTCAATATTGCAAACATTGTTTGAATACCCCTTACTAACTTGGTTACCTTTGTTTATTTTTCTTTTTTTTTTTATAAATTTTTTTAATTATTCCCATTCCCCAAGGTTGGTTCGTGCATACTGGCATTATCAACATATCACACCAGATCCAGAGGTCCTCCACCTCCTCTTCCACCAAGTGAGCCCAAAGACAAAAGCAAAGGGAAAAGGAAAATGGACGATTTGCGTATCAGAAAGGATAACGCCAACATAGTAGAAAATGTCGAAACTTCAGACGGTTAGAGCACCCCGACAAAAAATGAACCGGTCTTACGTCTAGAACAGAATATTTTGGAACTACAAGGAGAACTTGATCAGGTCCGAAACTTGGCAAAGCTCCCCCTCACTCTAAATGTCCCCGATATTAACCAACAAAATCCAAGCATCCAAAACCAAGCACCACCACAAAATCCAAAAAACCAAAATCCGACACCAAACCATCTACACCACACCAGTACCCTACACCTCCTCAAAACCTTATCCCTTATCCAGTACAAACTCTGCAACAACATCATCACCACACAAGACTACCACTTATCATACTCCTCAAAATATACCACAACCCACTCCTGACCTTCAAAACTCAACAAATGATCACCCTTATACCCAGGTCCCCAGAGTCAACCAAAGCAACCCGATATACGCGGAGACCTTACCCCACACCCCACAACAAACCTTATACATACCCGAGTCGACCGAGAAGGACATGCTCATCAAGAATATGGCGGAAGAACTCAAGAAGCTCTCTGGAAGAGTTCAGAATGTCGAAGGTGGTAAAGGCATTGAAGGTTTGAATTATGAAGATTTTTGCATTCAAGCCTATGTAGAACTACCGGAGGGTTACAAACCTCTCAAGTTCGAAATGTTCGATAGAACCGGCGATCCAAAAGTGCACCCGAGGACCTATTGTGATAAGATTGTAGGAGTGGGAAGAAATGAACAAATCCGCATGAAGTTGTTCATGAGAAGCCTTACAGGGGATGCATTGTCCTGGTACATCAGTCAGAATCCGAAGAAGTGGTCGAGCTGGGTAGGCATGGCATCAGACTTTATGGACAGATTCAGGTTCAATACAGAGAATGCACCTGATGTTTTCTGTTACACCCCATGTTTACGTACGTGGAAGTACGCCACAAGTAAATTGATATAAGATCGAAAATGAGATGTTGCGTCCCGCATTTTCGTACGTTGTCGTCGTAAGTAAATTGACATAAGTTCGGGAATGACATTTATTTTGGGATTATAAGTATTACGTTATTTCAAACAAGTAATAAGTTAATTCATGAAGGTGAATGGGTAAGCGAATCGAAGAAAATGAATTTCGTCAAAGTTTGTCTTTTTGGGATAAAATAAGGCCCGAGATAAAATACCCGGTATTTATGGACTAGTGCCATACAAGGTACTATATGACCATGATAGTACGGTAAATAAAGCGTGCTAAAAGCGAGTAGTATTTTAAGTAATTTGAGATAATTCTTAATTATGTGGATAATTAGATAATTATTAATTTTTAGTGAGAGATTAACTAATTAATTAAGCATAATTTGGATAATTTTTAGGATGCCTAACGTGGCAGCAACCCTTTCTCCAATTGATGACTCTTATACCCTTAATTAGGTGGCATTAAGAAAATTCTTTTTGGTGGCTTAGTCATCTTATGAAGTGGGGACAACCTAAAGATTACTTCTCCAATTCATTAAAGAGAGGTTCATGAACGTAACTAATATATGAAATAGCAAAGCGAGGTTCATTAACGTGACTACTATATGAAATAGCAAAGAGAGGTATATACAAAGAGATATATCATTCTGGAAACGTAATTCCTTCAACAATTCGTACGAGATTGAATCGTAGCAACGTGAGATTTTGCAGTTTTAAGGGAGTACAGTGCAATCTTTCTCAAGAATATCATACGGATTGTTTCCTACTTCGATTCGCTGTTACGTGTTGTCGTAATTGAAGTATGTAAGAGGGATTGTCAAGAGAATCGGCTCAGGTATGTTAAGGCTATCCCTTCTTTCTTTCTGGTATGATCTATACGACACAGACAAAATGAGCAAATGCACAACTTCCATAAATGACTCTATTCATAGAAGTATTAGAGATGCCTCTGTTCTTGAATTCCCATATGTCTTATTGTTCTATCGTTTGTTGATGGGTCTCAGAAAATACGTAAGTTGATAAAGTTTATTTCATGATACTAATCAGAGACATAATGGTCTTATAACGTTCGAGAGATTTTATTGATGTACTTCTCATGCATTGCATTCATTTATACATGTTCATTGACCCATGACCAGATGGCGTTATATATGCATATTTATATGTATATATATGTATATGGGATCTGGGAAAAGGTTACGACGTTATAAACGCACCACCACCTGATCAACTGGTATACGTTGATGATTTGCCCATAGTGACTGAGATGATATGATGGGATGCCCTCAGAGGCTTGATGATGTTATGAACGCATATATCCATGCATGGTATGAAATTTATACGCATATGCATGACATTATAATTTAAATGGTTCATATTGCTATTCAGATATACATGTTGAGTCTTTTACTCCATGTTTCTGTCACGTCTATTGTTTACTTATTTTCATTCCTTACATACTCGGTACATTATTTATATTGACGTCCCTTTTGCCTTGGGACACTGCATTTCATGCCCGCAGGTCCTGATAGATAGGCCGAGAGTCCTCTAAGTAGGTGTCATGACCCCAAATCCTAACAGGTCGTGATAATATTTTTAAGTCTTTACGCCCCCATAATAATCTTTTTAACTCCATGTCCACCCCAAAACATTAAATACTCTTTTTAAGTCTTTACACCCCCATAATAATCTAACATCTAAACAACTCTCCCAAGACTGGAGTCAACATGGTCACGAGCTTCTAAGAAATAAAACTAACTCTGCTAATGTATTAATCAATGTCTATGAAATAAATACTAATACTAATAAAGGAAGGGAAATGGAGGAGCTACAGACGCTGAACAACTACCTCGAAATCCCGTAAGCTGCTGAATACGAACGAAGACAACTACTGCTCCGAACCGGTACCTGGATCTGTGCACAGAGGGCACAGGGAGTAATGATGAGTACGCCAACTCAGTAGTAATGAAAATAACTCACAGTCTAAGAAATACGAAACACACAGCACAGATATACCAATTCACAAAAACGGTAACACACCAAGTCACCATAAAGTATTCATCAAATACATAAGTTCAAAAACCAATTTTCCAGAAATCCTTTGAAACAAGTATAATTTCAATATATCTCAGTAAAACTGTCAGTAAAATCAGTTTGAAAAACGAAGTGAATCACAGTCAAAAACTCAGTAAAATCATCATAAATATGCCCCTTGGGCCATAGTAATTTCTCGTAACAATTTCCCTCAGCACCTCACCATAACTCAGTATCAACCCAGCGGGCAACCTCAGAGTCACTCAGTCAGCCTAGCGGGCAACCTCACAGTCACTCAGTATCAGCCCCGCGGGCATCACTCGCACTCAGTAGGTACCTGCGCTCACTGGGGGTGTGTACACACTCCGGAGGGGCTCCTATAGCCCAAGCGCTATAACAAGCCACATCATGGCATAAATCACTCACAATATTGGCCCTCGGCCAGCCACATCATGGCATAAATCACTCACAATATTAGCCCTCGGCCTCTCTCGTATCATAACATCCTTACAATATTAGCCCGCAGCCTCACTCAGTCAGACACTCTCAACATGCCACTCGGGCCATCATTACACCGGGTTCTCGACCCAAAACAGTGTTTCATTTTCAAGAAATAATATCAAAATACTCTGAGTGTCAAAATAATTATCAAGAAAAGACTGAGTGGAAATCTTAACATATCAAATGAGGAATAGTAAAAATAGCCCTCAAGGGGTAAACAGATCGGCACTAGGCCCCAAACATGTCTTGCAGCGCAAATTATATCAAATTATATCAAATTATATCAATACTATTAAGCATAGGCTTTAAAATCGGTTTCGCAACTCAATAGTTTTCCTAAAAAGGAATATATTTCCAAATTTCCAATCTTTGCATTCCAAAATCCGTGAAAGGATGCAAGGTCCGGGGTTTCATACCCTCAGGACAGGATTTAAAGACATTACTTACCTCAAACTAGCCCGAAAAGCTACTCTGCAACCCGCTTGCCTCTCGAATCAACTTCCGAGCGCTCCAAATCTATAAATATCAGATCTTTATCATCAAATTATGCTAAAGGAATGAATTCCAATTGAAAAGTACCAATTTTACCGAATTTAGCCAAAACCCGACCCCCAGGACCGCGTCTCGGAACTCGAAATTTTTTATACCAAAAATGTTCTTCATCCTCTAATGAGTCTGTACATATAAAGAACGCTAAAATTGGAGTTCGTTTGACCCCTCAAATCAATCCCTAAAGGTCTCAAAATCTCAAGCCCTAACCCCATCTTTTCTACTGATTTTCATGAATTAAACACTGATATTATGTTCCTTAATCACCTATAATCGAGTTTTAGGGTCCAAAATACTTACCTCAAGAAAGAACGATGTTTTCCTCTCTTTAAAATCGCCTCAAAGCTCTTTTCCCGTTCAAAAATGGTGTAAAAGGGTTTAATGGTCGCGGAGGGTTTAATATATACTGCCTAGTTCCTTATTCATCGTGATCGCGGGACCCACATAGCAATCGCGATTCACTAATACTAAGCTGCCCAAATATACACTCCGCAATCGCAACAAATCCCACGCGATCGCGGTTCCTTATTACCTGAACGTACGCGATCAGGAACCATCGACCGCGTTCGCGAAGAACAACGCGTGACCCCAGACTCAGGCCTGCCAACCCTACGCGATCGCGACCCGACATCACGTGATCGCACATGAGCAACCCCCAAAGCTACACGATCGCAGCCCGACCTCCGCGATCGCACTGAGAAATTTCCTCCTGCCTCACTCTACCCTACGCGATCGCGATGCACAAAACGCTGCTGTGCTTACACCAGAAAAACAACAGACTTTTCCAAAGCTAAAATGCCCGTTAATCATCCAAAATCAATCCCGAGCCCCTCGGGACCCCAACTAAATTTACCAGCACATCATAAATGATCATTCAAACTTAGTTGCACTCTTGGAACACGAAAAATAACATCTAAACACCAAAATCACATCGGATTCAAGCCTAAGGACTTTGAAATTTCTAAAATCCACCAACGATGCCGAGACTATCCAAAACAACTCCGCTTGACTTGAAATTTTGCAGACATATCCAAAATGACATTACGAATCTGTTCGAACTTCCGGAATTCCATTCCGACCCCGATAGCCTATTTTCCACTGCCGACCGGAAATCGCCAAAACTAACTTTCGCCAATTCAAGCCTAATGCTACACCAGACATCACAAAAATATTCTGAACACACTCCTAAGTCCCAAATCACCTAACAAAGCTATCCAAACCATAAAACCCGCATTCTGAGGTCGTTTCCCTATAAGTCAACTCTTAGTTGACTTTTCCAACTTTAAGGTTATTTTTAAAGACTAAGTGACTAAATTCTCATTATAATTATTCCGATTCCGAGCCTACCAACTCTTACACATCGAGAAAAGTTTAACCAAGCTATGACGAGGCAATAACAGTAATTTATAATGCAGATTCTACGTAACGACCGACCGGGTCGTTACAGTAGGCTATCAGCTCAGCGAAAGATGTCATTGAACAAATATTTGTATGGATTTCTCGGTATATATTTAAAGTATATAATGGATCACGTTGGCCTTATAGGCCCGTTTATCATATGAATGAGTTTCTATCATTCTATGTTGGGTATTCCCTCATGTTTACTCTGGTTGTATCATGACGCGTCTTCTGGCCCACCTATCTATGATGATGTAATAAGAAAGATACGTTACGTTGGTACTCGGTTGAGTAAGGTACCGGGTGCCCATCGCAGCTCATCGGTTTGGGTCGTGACATTTTCTGCATTCATAATCTCAAAGAAACCTACGGAAACCTTCTGCACGTATGCTACTCGATGGAGATCTGAAGGCGTGAAAGTGACGCCAACACTTGAAGAAGAACAGATGAACAAGTTCTTTGTTAGAGCTCAAGACCCGCAGTAGTATGAAAGGATGATGGTCATTGAAAACTATAAATTCTTTGACATAATCAAGCTAGGAGAAAGAATAGAAGAAGGGATTAAGGGTGGAATGGTGACGAATTCGAAGCACTGCTGGCCACAAATAAAGCTCTACAATTAGGAGGTATCTCGAAGAAGAAAGAGGTAGGTGCTGTGATGGTAGCTCAAGGCCCAAAGTCCCCTCTCACATACCAAACACCTCCACCCACATACCAGCATTCACCCTTAGATACCAACAACCTGCTGCCACCTACCACACCTATAACACCCAACCCGCATATTATCACTCACCACCACCCTCCCGCCAAAATTACCAAAAACCAAGACCAAAATTCGACCACAAACCACCCAGACAATATACCCCGATCGCGGAGCCTATAGACCTATTATATGAGAGACTGAAGGTTGCTGGCTATATCACTCCTATCCCTGCCGTCGCTATGGAAAACTCTTCTTAGTGGGTTAACCCAAACAAGACATGTGCATATCACGCGGGCATGAATAAACATACCATTTATGAGTGTCGCACTTTGAAGGACAAGATCTAGACAGTAATCGACAACAAATTCATACAAGAAAAAGAAGTCGCACTAATGTTCGCAATAATTTTCTCCCGGATCACAGAGGTGAGGGAGCGAATATGATAGAGACCGATGTGGAATGGGATTCAGAGGGGTCAATAGGACTCATTTGGGAGGGGGATAATCCTAAAACATCTCCGGTCACCCTCATGCCCATTGTGATACAAACCCAACAACTATTGAAGATGAGGTAACTACACCCGCACCGTTTGAAGTTGAGGTGACCACACCCTTCACTGAGATGGTAGCACCCACACATCTTATAAGTCTAATGCTGTACCTTGGTATTATATTGCAGAAACAAGAAGGAAAGGAAAAGAAAAAATGGAAGAAACAGGTGCAACACAAGGCATGACTAAAACTAGCAGGGCTTACACACCTGAGCACTTGGGGGGAACAAGAAAAGAAGTTGTATCTAAGCCTCCTGTCATTGAAACAGGCCCTGACGACCTTTGGAGGAAAGTGCAAGCGAGATAATACTCTGTGGTTGACCATTTGAACAAAACTCCCGCTCAAATATACATCTTATCACTACTGTAAAACTCCAAGACACATCGGAGTGCCATGATGAAGGTGCTGAGTGAAGCTTATGTACCCACCAACATCACTAGTGTGGAAATGGCCAACATGGTCGGACAGGTACTGGAAAGCCATAAAATCACTTTTCATGAAGACAGGTTGCCACCAGAAGGATTAAGTCACAACAAGGAACTACATATCACCGTGCAATTTGAGGATAAATTCATCGATAGGGTCCTGATAGATGGGGGTTCGAGTCTTAATATATGTACACTAACCACTCTGAAGAGGCTGGGTATAGGCTTACACGAGATACGAGCAGGGAGTGTGAATGTGAAGGTGTTCGATGGATCTCAAAGGGCCACAATCGGAGAAATCGACCTCAGCCAACAGATTGGACCGACCTGGTTCGATGTTGGGTTTCAAGTGCTGGACATATCTGCTACTACAATCTATTGTTGGGACGACCCTGGATACATGTTTCCGGGGTAGTGGCTTCTACTCTACATTAGGCCGTGAAGTTTAAATGGAACCATCAGGAGGTGATCATCCACGGAGACGGTAGTAATCCCATCTATACCAATCAGATTGTTCCGGTTATCAAGAACAGGAGGAAGTTGGGTGGAGAAACATATCATCGCATCGAGCGCGTTAACGCAATTGAAAAGGACAAATGGTGGAGCAACAAAATAGAAAGCGTACTGCTATGGGCAGGGTATGAACCTGGCATGGGTCTCGGCAAGAATCTTCAAGGGATCACCAAACCGGTACAACCAAAGTGTCATGGTACAACTTTCGGGATTGGCTACTAATATACTTGGAAAGAGTACCAGGATTGGTCGCCACCATGGAGCGGTCCTTATTATCCGCTGGAAAAACCAGTACCATAGTTGCACCATACATTTCATCAAGCTAAGATAATGTGGGGAGGAAGACGAAGTCTTAGCCGGTATGAGGAATTTATTTCTGGATGAAGAAGACATGGATTGTAATGCAATAGTTGAGGAAAAGGAGGAAGACCTTCCTATTTAGATCGTGGAAAAAGGAGTTGTTCTCAAGAACTGGACTGCTGCACCATCCCGGACCCATCAAGTTCCTGAGTAGCTTGGCAATTAGCACCAATCATTTTTCTTAAAGCAATTTTTTTAGCATATAAGACACTTTCAGTATTTTGTTTTGAAATAATTGCTTGAGTCATCGAGCCGTATTTGTTGACGTTTTCAAGGTTTTATTAATGAACTACCATTTTGATATTTATTATTATTTTTTAAATTTTCTCTCTACAGTATTATTATTACATGTCCCGAAGAACCCACGACTGTGACATGTAATGAGACAACGCAACATAAAAAATAGTGATTCAGAGGATATGGAAGACGATATAATACCTGGGGAAATTGTCATAAAAATGGAGAACTTTGAAAAAATCCTAAGTCTAATTTGGACGAGACTGAGATAGTTAACTTAGGGAATTCTGAAACCATCAAGGAAATGCGTATAAGCATTCATCTATCACCATCAGAGAAGGAATAATATGTCCAATTCCTAAAGGAGTATGAAGATATCTTCGCATGGTCCTACGATGATATGACTGGTTTGAGCACATCCATAGTGGCTCACAAGCTACCTACCAATCCCATGTGTCCGCCGGTAAAACAAAAGTTCAGAAAGTTCAAGCCGGATATGAGTTTGAAGATAAAAGTGGAGGTCACCAAGCAAATCAAAGCCAAGGTTCTCAGAGTGGTTGAATATTCGACATGGTTGGCCAACATTGTGTTAGTTCCGAAGAAAGATGGGAAAGTCAGAGTGTGTGCTGATTACCGAGATTTGAATAGAGCATGTCCCAAAGATGATTTCTCATTGCCCAATATACATTTGGTGATCGACAATTGTGCCAAGAATGAGCTCCAGTCCTTTGTGGATTGTTTCGTGGGGTATCATCAGATTTGGATGGATGAGGAGGACGCAGAAAAGATAAAATTTATCATTCCATGGGGGATGTACTGTTGTAAGATGATGCCGTTTGGTTTGAAGAAGGCTGGAGACTCTTACATGAGAGCCATGACAACCATCTTCCACGACATGATACACCAGGAAATAGAGGTGTACGTGGATGATGTCATCATCAAATCCAAAAAGAGCACAGATCATATAACAGGCTTGAGGAAATTTTTTGATCGGCTTTGAAGGTATAATTGAAACTGAATCCTGCAAAGTGTGCCTTCGGAGTCTCTGCCGGAAAATTGCTGGGATTGATCGTCAGTCGCTGAGAGATTGAATTAGATCTATCAAAGGTCAAATCTATCCAGGACTTGCCACCTCCAAAAAGTAAGAAAGATGTGATGAGATTCTTAGGGCGTCTCAATTACATCATCCAATGCATAGCATAATCAACTGTGATCTGTGAGTCAATCTTCAAAATGCTAAAGAAAGATGTTGCGACATGCTGGACTGAAGAATGTCAGAAGGCCTTCGACAAGATCAAAGAGTATTTATCTAGGCCACCTATCCTGGTCCCACCAGAACCAGGAAGACCTTTGCTGCTTTATTTGTCCGTACTAGATGGGGCTTTTGGTTGCGTTCTGGGACAACATGATGAGACTGGGATAAAGGCGCAGTCAATATATTATCTGAGTAATAAATTTACACCTTACGAAGCCCGGTACTCTTTGCTGGAACGCACCTGCTGCGCTTTGACATGAATAACTCAAAAGTTGAGGCGTTATTTCTGTGCATACACCAAATATCTCATATCAAAGATGGATCTGTTGAATTACATCTTCCAAAAACCCATGCCTATGGGGAAAATTAGCAAAGTGGCAGATACTGCTGAGTGAGTTCAACATCATCTATGTGAGTCAGAAGGCGGTCAAAGGGCAAGAATTGGCAGAAAATTCTGTAGACGGAGAATACGAACCATTGAAAACGTATTTTCCCGACGAAGAGGTATCATTCACAGGAGAAGACATCACCGAAGCACATGATGGTTGGATAATGTTCTTCGACGGAGCCGCAAACTTCAAAGGAGTGGGTATCAGAGTTGTCTTAGTATCAGAAACTGGCCAACACTATCCGGTATCTGCAAAACTCAGGTTTCCTTGTACTAACAATATGACAGAATATGAGGCTTGCATCCTGGGGCTCAGGTTGGCCATTGCCATGAATGTTCAGGAGTTGCTAGTAATTGGAGATTCCAATCTTTTGGTGCATCAGGTTTTAGGAGAATGGGCTACCAAGAACACCAAGCTATTACCATATCTATACTGTGTATAGGAACTGATCAAGAGGTTCACGAAGATAGAATTCAAACATGTTCTGAGGGTTCAGAATGAGTTCGCAGATGCGATGGCTACTCTATTTTCCATGATACAACACCAGACAAGAATTTCATCGATCCTATCCCAATAGGAGTTCATAAGCAACCGACTTATTATGCTCATGTTGAAGAGGAAAGTGACGGAAATTCGTGGTTCCATGACATCAAAGAGTACTTGGCAAAGCCAGAGTATCCTAAACACGCAACTCATATTCAGAAGCGCACACTCCGAAGGTTAGCCAACCATTTCTTTCAAAGCGGAAGAATTCTATACAGAAGGACTCCAAACTTGGGATTGTTACAGTGTGTCGATGCCAAGGAATCATCCAGATTGCTCGAGAAAATACAATCAGGGACCTGCGGACCGCACATGAATGGTTTCGTCCTAGCCAAGAAAATATGAAAGGCAGGCTATTTCTAGATGACCATGGAAACAAATTGCATCAAGTATGTCCAGAAGTGTTACCAATGCTAGATACATGCTAATATGATACGAGTGCCACCTAATGAACTCAATGCAACAAGTGCACCCTGGGCTTTCTCGGCTTGGGGAATGGATGTCATAGGTCCAATAAAACCCGCTACTTCAAATGGGAATAGGTTCATTCTAGCGGCCATAGACTATTTCACAAAATGGGTCGAGTCCACATCTTACAAATCTGTGACTAAGAAGTTCATCATGGATTTTGTTCGAGACCGCATTGTCTGTCGGTTCAGAATTCTAGAGTCAATCATCACCGACAATGCCACCAATCTCAACAGTGATCTAATGAAGTCCATGTGTATAACTTTAAAGATCAAGCATAAGAATTCCACATCATATAGGCCATAGATGAATGGAGCCGTAGAAGCCGCCAACAAGAACATCAAGAAGATACTAAGGAAAATGGTAGATAACTTTAAGCAATGGCACGAGAAGATTTCGTTTGCTTTGCTTGGGTATCGTACCACTGTTCGCACATCAACTGGGGCAAATCCCTATTTATTGGTCTACGGTATAGAAGCGGTTATTCCTGTTGAAGTGGAAATCTCTTCGCTAAGAATCATACAAGAAGCTGAGCTCCGCGACACAGAATGGGTACAATTTTGCTATGAACAACTAGCTCTCATTGATGGAAAGAGAATGAATGCGGTATGTCACGGACAACTCTACCAGAATAGAATGTCCAGAGTTTTCAACAAAAAAGGTTAGACCGAGGTAATTCGCACCGGGGCAACTGGTGCCAAAGTAATCTTCCCACATCAGGATGAAGCCAAGGGGAAGTTCTCACCCAACTGGCAAGGTCCTTACATGGTTCATCGAGTAATAACAGGAGGAGCACTCATACTTGCAAAAATGGATGGAGAGATTTGGCCAAAACCTATCAACTTAGACGCTACTATGTTTAGGATTGTTCACATTTCTTCACTTGATGTAACTGAACTACGCTTGACCTAATTCCCGTTTAAGAGGGGAGATGTAGGCATCCCTGTGGGTTCGGTCACATCTCAATAAAATCTTCATTTTCCCATGATTAGAAATATGAGCAAGATCGCAAGTTCAGCCAATTTCGTCATATGTGGAACAACCAAAGGTATTGTATTTAAACTGGGGCAGAATTTTGAGAGTAAGGCAAGGAGGTCGCAATGTATCTAAAATATGTCACAGTCACTGATTCATCTAAATTATTTGATATCGCATACTACTACATTTCAAATAACTATATTTTTGCAAATACATGCATATTTTTTCGAAA
The DNA here is from genome assembly GCA_005239505.1 of Nicotiana paniculata. Classification (NCBI taxonomy): domain Eukaryota; kingdom Viridiplantae; phylum Streptophyta; class Magnoliopsida; order Solanales; family Solanaceae; genus Nicotiana; species Nicotiana paniculata. The sequence continues at coordinate 24,241 of ML343208.1, read as the reverse complement.
ACTTTATTTCTACGACATCCAGACATTGCCAGGGTAACTCAAACAGGGTCTCAAAACAGGAGCAAAGATAGATCAAGAAGACAAAAGTACGAACCGACCTTCCCTCCCCCCTCCCCACCAACAGAACTCACGATTTTTCTTTGGATGCAGGCACGATAAGACAACAATACTCGCAAATACATCAAATCTCTACCTTTATGACGACAGGTTACCAAATGCAAACACTTTCAGCTAAGAAATACTTTAATTTCTTACTGTCACTCATCGTTTTTTTTTGCATAAGTATAAGCACTGCCTTTCCCTACATGATACTAAGCATTTTCTCCTCTTCTCACAAGAGGCTAAGCATTGCCTTCGTAACTGCATAAGGCTAAGCATTGCCTTTCTTTGCATGAGACTAAGCACTGTCTCCTGTTCTTGCATGAGGCTAATCATTGCCTCCCTAAATGGGTAAGGCTAAGCATTGCCTTTCTTTGCATGAGGCTAAGCATTGTATCCTCTTCTTGCATAAGACTAAGCACTATCTCCTCTTGTTGCATGAGGCTAATAATTGCCTATATAACTGCATAAGGCTAAGCATTACCTTTCTTTCCATCGAGACTAAGCATTGTCTCCTCTTTTTAGAGGCTAAGCATTGCCTCCCTAATTGCATAAGTCTAAGCATCGCCTTTCCTGCATGAGACTAAGCATTGTCTTCTCTTCTTGCATGGGGCTAAGCATTGCCTCCCTAACTATACGAGACTAAGCATTGTCTTCCCTTTTTGCTTGAGGCTAAGCATTGCCTCCTCTTGCATGAGGCTACGCACTGCCTCCCTGATTTCATAAGGCTAAGCATTGCCTTTCCCTGCACAAGACTAAGCATTGTCTTCCCATTTAACATAAGGCTAAGCATTGCCTTTTCCTTGCATAAGATTAAATACTCTCTCCACTACGCTATCTAAAACCTCGCATCATCATCCTTCCACCTGGGGCTAAGCACTGCCCTCATCTTATACAAGACTAAGCCTTGTCTTGAATAATCTTCACATATTCCCCAAGCATCATATCTTTGCATTTCATGGGCGGAAAAATCGCCATTTCGTCCAAAGGCATCATAGTCCGAAGGCATCATCCTCATAGCCGGGAGATACCATTCCATGGCCCGAGGATCTCTCAAAATTGCATATCATTATTCAAAGGCGCCATAGTCCAGGAGCACCATCCCCATGGCCCGAGGACATTATTTTATGGCCTGCGAATCCCTTGTCATACACTTCATGGCCCAGGACATCATGGTCTGAGGATGTCATCTTCACCGTCCAAAGACAACCTTCATAGTCCAAAGGGAATTTGCATCATGTTCTCGAAAAAACCCATATATATTTGCATGCATCATGTTTAGAGTTTTGAAGGTAATCCGAAAGTAATCATTCTTTAAACGGGAGCAATCCTCACTCCGATTTTCGTTCACAATATTCACATCATTTGACTACTTCAAACGTAACCGACATTACCTGCCTTTTACTCTGTGATTTAGATTTTTCCTTGTGGCACATCCGTAACGTTTCAAATACACATTCATGACTCCACTTACGATACTATCCTACCCAAAAAAACCTTTTTCGAAACAGTGCGACCACTATCATAATAACTCCAACGGTTTCGTTCATCGTTGGATCTAGAACTACACACGACCTGATTTCCGGAACACCAACGATATGTAGGAAACTCACGAACCAGAGTTTAGCCTCCATTTTTTCAAATCACATCATTCCTCACTCAATTCGGCCAAAACTGGTTATCATTTTCTTTACCCAACAACTCTTTCATCATTCCCGGGTAAAAAGGGGCAATTGTTGACACCCAAGTTTGCCCTCATACTTTTTAAATAGTATATATACTTTCAAAATGTCATATTTTCATCATTATTTAATTTACAAGCATTTTTTATAATTTTTCATATTTTTTAGAGCTTTAAAATTGATTGTCTTGCATTTAAATTGTTCAAATATTTACTAATTACTCTTTAAATTATTTTGTAATGACTCAACCGTCCAAATTTATTATCTTGCATCCATATATATGCTTCATAATATTTTACTTTGTTTTATATAATTATATTTTGTATTTTTAGGCTATTTACATAATTTTGCAATAATAGCCTATACGTTATACATAATTAATTTTTTCACATTATTTGGGCTAAAATCATATTTTTATATTGTTATATTGTTAAGTTATTATTTTTTAATCATTTTATTAAATAAGTAGTATTTTATTATCTATTAATTATTTTTATAAAATATTTTAAAATAATTTTTGTGTATTTAACTACTGGCCCAATATAAGGCCAATTCCGGACCAATTCAATGGCCCAATACCCATACCTTAACCCTATAACCCCCAAAGCCCAAATCAACTAACTCCTTTAATAAAACCCGGTCGGTACCCATCTCCATGACCCGCCCCGTTCAGGTTTTAATCCTGGTTGTTGATCTCTCAAGATCAACGACCCTCATTCGATCCCCCCTTTTTAATTAACCCAACCGAGAAACCCTAATCCCATTTCCCTCACCAGCCACCCCTGTATTCTCACATCTCCACTTTCACACTAAATCCTGGCCGACCATGGAGATCCCTTCTTATTTTTTCCTTATACGCGTCTATACACGGGTTTACTTGCCTTTTCTTGCTACTATTACTCATTTTATGGTAACTTTCGTTATCATTTCACTTATGGCAAGCCAGATCCGGCTTTGATTCTATGATTCTGGGTTCTATTGTGGTCCTATGCACTGGAGAAGAGAAAATCTCTCTTATATATGGTATATCTTTGTTGATTCCGCCATGATTGGGGCTTGCGAATGATTTGCCCTGAGTTCAATTCCAACTAGGGTTTGGATTCTGATTTTCTTTTACTGGTTCAATTACAGATTGCATGCAATATTTTCTTTCCTAATTTAGGTTTGATGGATTGTTTTCCTTGTTTGTCCGTCTCAATTTCAACACTATATAATCCTCCCCTATTCCCCTTTTGGAGAGACTTTTAGTCGAGAGATTTTTACACTGGTTTTACTACAAACTCAAAGCTATTACTCAATTATTCTTTAATTATTCTCTCATTCTCTACTTTGGCTCTTGGCCGACTGAAAGCCAAGGCCACAGGAATTCGACGTTTTCAACTTTCTTGGTGCGAGCACTGCCCAGGTTTCAGTCGAAGCCCTTGGGAACTCTGACCTACAGTTGTGGACCTCGAAGAGTGCCTAACACCTTCTCTTTGAGGTAATTTGAGCCCTTACCCGATCTTTGGTGGCGTTGACTAGTCAAATAGAGTTATCTACATAATAGGTGCCCTAACGTACCTTAATAATCATTAGGTGGTGACTCTTCTTTCCTTAATACCCCATCTCCTATCCAAAAGAGTTGAAGTATGTCAAAACTCTATTTTGGAGGAAAAAGGGGCACGACACTGTTGACTTTCCGTACATTCTTACTTCTTCACTTTTCTGCCATTCCTTTTTATCATTTCATCTTCTGTCTTATTCTTATATCACAGTAGGGCCCTGACCTGACCTCATCACTACTCTACCAAGGTTAGTCTTGGCACTTACTGGGTATGGTGTACTCATACTACACTTCTGCACATGTTTTTGTGCAGACCCAGGTACATCTTACCAGCTTCGATAGTAGAGAGTGTGTGTTGCTGCCTGGAGACTTCAAGGTATATCTGCCACCGATCGGAGACCTTGGAGTCCCCACTCAATCCGTATGTTGTCTTTCTTATTCTCTTAGACACTGATATAGAGATATTTAGTACTTTCTTAGAGCTTCTGTCTTGTGGCTACCGGGTTTTGGGAGTTGTTCTTACTCTGAGTTGCAAATTTTACTTGTACATGCCGAGCGGCAATTTTCAGTTATATATATATATATATATATATATATATATATATATATATATATATATATATATATATATATATATATATATATATATATCGAAGTTTAGTCGTTATTTCAGTTATTCCGAAATTGTTAGGCTTACCTAGTCTTAGAGACTAAGTGCCGTCATGACATCTTACGGAGGGAAATTTGGGGTCGTGACAGAAATACCTGCACCACCTACTCTAGAGTGCGAGTAGTAGGAGTCTGAGTTCCTCCCCAGGCCTGAGAAGTGGCTGATGTGGCCGGAACTGAAACCGCCTGGGCAAGGCTAGTGCAAACAGTCAATATCTGGGCCATAGCCTCCTCAAGGCCTGTAATCAGGATAGGCACAGCTGGTGCCTGAGCTGTTTCCACCGGCTCAACCATATAAGGAACCTGCTCCTGAGCTGGAGCAACAAATGGGTCTATAGGTGTGCTCTAGCTGCCGTACGATCTGCACCTCGACCTCTACTGCGGCCTCGGCCTTTCGTGGCCCTAACTGGTGGTACTGGTGGCCGTCCACCGGATCCAGTAGCACGTGTCCTCACCATCTGTGAGAGAATAGAATAACAGAAGTTTAATTCCCAGAATCAACAAATTCGCACGACATGAATACTAGAATGTGAAGTTTTCCTAAGGGTTCAAAAGCCTCTCGAATATAAGTACAGACATCTCCGTACCGATCCACAAGACTCTACTAAACCTGCTCATGACCCATGAGACTCTATGTAACCTAGGCTATGATACCAACTTGTCACGACCCAAAACTCAACATGTCGTGATGTCGCCTATCATGATACTAGGCAAGCCAACAACTCACACATACCAACACTTTCAATATAAAAATATACTAAAATAGGTTTAATTAAGTAAGAATCTCATGAAACTAGATGGAAACGCCTCAACTCATTAGAAAAGGTTTTCCCAAAACCTGGGTGTCACTGAGTGCATGAGTATCTATACAGTAACACAGTCTAATACATTGTCTAAGAATGTAGAACAGAATAATCAAAAAAGAAATTGAGATATAGGAGAGGAGAGTCAGGGTCTGCGGATGCCAAAATAGCTACCTCGGTAATTTTCGAACAGGTCAAACTCCACGATCAACAACCACCGTGCCCGAAAATGCCTGGATTTGCACACGAGGTGCAGGGTGTAGTGTAAGTATAACAAACTCAATAAGTATTGCAAATAAACAAGGCAGGGTAAAAAAAACTTAAATTATTAAAGATACTAGTTGTTTCAGTGTAATTCTGCCTTTTTAGACCAGCACAACACAATATTAAAACTAACTCTTAAGGCTTCGTGAGAAGAATATCTGTGTGTGAATGTGCACGATTTCTCAAATACCTTGCTCAAACAGTATTATGGCATGTAGAGGAAGGAAACAAGTAAATCAGATAAATGATCAAGAAAATACAAGTTCCATACACCACATGGACAACTCAGGTGCTTCATGGACAACTCAAGTGATAACAATAGAATCTAAACGGACAACTCACGTGCAAAACAGACAACTCACTTGTCAACATTATCAACTTATGGATCCGCACGGACAACTCACTTTCCAATAATATCAATACATGGATCCGCACAGATAAATCACGTGTTGCACGGACAACTCACTTGCCAATAACCTAATCCACTTGGCATAGCCGCAGGCCCTAGTCCAAAACATATCATACAAAATCAATATAGTAAGTATACAGGTATATGATGAATTAAATAAGATTCTCATGTCCCTGGACTGGTGTAAATGACATGTTAAAGTGTAGGCATGTGCAAAGTGTGTTATCATAGCTCAAACCGGCAATTTCATCAAGAAGAGCCTTGGTTTGTGAACGTATTCCACCGACGCCAAACAGTGCGAGATGGAGAGGCTATAAGGAGAGAGGGACGATGTGGCAAAAGAACTTAATCAGTTCAATCTACAATCAGAGTTGGCAAAAAATGTCATTTTTCTTAAGTCCATATTATCCACATTGGAGGATGTTCATGTGGGGATCTTGAAAACGAGATAAAGAATACAAGGCAAGACGTGGAGGAGGCTGAATTTGGTCTCAATGTGGCATCTTTCGAAGGGGATCCCAGGGGATGTGGGATTTGTTGGCCCTTCGAAAGGAGGCGTCAAAGGACCTTCAAGTTTGTGCCCTGACCCTTCGACTTGTTGGAACGGATACTGTGGCCCGTAATCCCCAGGAAGGGACCATTGAGGGTGTGGTTCTAACATACAAGAGTCTTAAGTCGTTCTCCAGTTGGTCAAGTTTTTTTTTTGTTTGCTTCGTCTAAAGTTATACATCAGTCTTGTAATAAACCTTGCTTTAATGAAGAGTACTTCTGCCTTTAAAATTTTTTATGACAAATTGCAATTTCCTATTACATTGACCGTGTATCTTCGAGCCTCAGAGAGTCTTATATTAGTCCTTGAGAAAGCATATGTGCGGGGAAACATGCGGTGCTCATACAACATCGACTCCACATAGCTACTGAAATGTGTTTTCAATGTTTACAGCCTTTTGGTCAGGTCTATCATTTCTCGGGAAGTAAAACTTGAAAAGGCATGCCATTTTGTCATGTGTCCTTTCAAGTACTTGAAGTTTGATGTCACGCCTATTTAATACAACTAACATATGGGTGTGCCAAATCATAATCATCGTCTGGGGATGTATTTAAAGGAGGTGGAGGTCTTATTGCTTGTTCTCTCATCCCTTCTAGCCTTCAATTTTGAAATTTCTTCAAAATCTCGATTGTCTTTCTCCTAACAACTCAAATACTTTTTCAATAAAATCAAGTCTCGTTTTTGCCTTATGGATTCTCAAAATCGGTGATCTTTAGATCAACCACCTTCTGTTTCGCCTTCCGATGCACAGGAGGAAGCTTCGCACCATGCAGACATAGAAAAGATGGTGGTGTCAGGGGCGGTCGGACCAGGGGTTACCCGCGATTGGTAATGGCACAACCAGAAGAGGAGTAGGGGAGACAAGGTTAGGCGCTGGGTAATGCAGCACATCTGTTTCGGGTACAGAGGCGATAAGGGGTGCTAACCTAGCCGCCCTTCTACCGCCAAAATGAGGAGGACCACCGAAAAGGTGGATTTAGCCTCTCAGCCAGAGAGGAAAGTCCCTGACATCGTACCTAGGGAGCTGAAAATGACAATGATTTCAAGATTAAGGAAAAGTCGATGGAGGGGGGGAGGGGGGGTCGAAATGCTCCGCTTTTCACTAACCTACTCTTATCACCGATGAACTCCTACCTCGTGTTTGGAAGGATTGTGGTAGGAGGACCGGACGGACCTTGTCCTTGATCTTCCCCATGCTGGCTAAAGGTTAACCAACCATCATCTGGCATACTCATTTATAACCACTTAACCTTTTTCCATGAGATTTCCCCTTCCCAATGATGACATGGTTGCCGAAATGTGCATTCGATATAAATTGTGTTTGCCACAAATCGACCCTCAGATCTGGAGGCTCATTATATGTCTCCACCACCTGGCTTAAAAGGCGGGTGTAGTTTTAACTTATCAGCATTTGTTCCATCTGTAGCCTCCCAAGATCTAATGAGGGGGAGTAATTAACATGATATAGTGGGGTTCGAAGGCCATCATTTTGAACCGCAAGGACGACTTTGATCGTCGCTGGTTCGAAACTTGTTCGTTCAGACCAAATTTATTTTAACAAATGAAAAAGGTTAGATTTTCAGAGAAATGGAACAATAATAATAAGTGTGTGAATCACTTTGCTTTGTTTGGTTTGAATCATCATTGTCCTTCCACTTTTTTCGGACATTGCAGCTGTCGCAGTGCCTCTCGAAATGGTGTCCTACATCGAGGATTGGGTGTACAAGATCCTACATGTTTCAAATAACTTCTAGAGTACTTGAAAGTCCATTACTGCCACACTCGGCGGTATCCGAGCACTATACCACGATAACGCTCTTTTTTTTCTAAAAAATTTCTCTTTGGCTTGAAATTATTACTTTTTCTTCTTGCTACTACAAATGATATTCTCATAGGGGTAGGGGTGTGCGTCGATCGGTACAGTATGGTACGGTATTTTGATATTTCGATTCGGTATTTTCGGTATTGGGTTTCTTAAAATGCTATACCAATACCACACTTAATTAAATTCGGAATGGTTTAGTTTTTCTCCTTTCGATTTCGGTTTATTTGGTTCGGTAACTTTGGTTATTCAGTTTGAATACTAACTAGTGCATAGAGCCATAGACTGTAAAAATTTTAATTAAAGTACTCAAAAGTATAGAACTAAAAACGTTCGTTGACAAAAATTTTGTCCAAAACCAGCAAATATCTGCCCAAAGAGAGAAAACTGTACATAAAGTAATATATTTGAATATGTTTTGTTACTTTCTTATAGTTAATTGATGAACTTATAGAAAAAAGGAAAGTAAAGTTTATATTATTTTTGTATTTATGATATAATTAATAATATGTGTATTGTGTAATATAATATATATATTTCGGTATGGTATCCGTATTTCAGTATTTCACTTTAAAATATCAAATACCATACCTAATACTAGTTTTTCTGAAAACTTAAATGAAATACCATGTCGAATACCAAATACAAAATTTTTTGATTCTGGTACGGTAATTCGGTATTTACCAAATTACGCATAGCCCTACGCAGGGGTAGGACTCGAGAAGAGAGTCCTTTTTCAACTACAAGCCCAACAGGTCTTCCCTCCGTGGCCGATGCCCCCAGGCTGCTCCGAGAGCTACTTCCTGAAGTTCCATGAGGAGACGATGCTAACCCTTCTTCAGCACTTTCCTTCCCCGCCATCCCCCGAAGGACGTGAGTTTACAAGAGAGGAATGACTCAAATGGATTCCTTAAACTCCGCACCATTAGTGACACAGATAACCCACGAATCCGCCAAGGTAAACTACATTATGGCCAGTTTTCTTTTTGCACTCGCACTACTAGAGTTACTCTTCTCATTACTCGTTCCTTCTTCATGTTTCAAATCAGCTTGTTGCCCTCTCCTAGGGACCTGAAAAAGGTTCGATGTGGTGAGGTACAATAAGCTGCTGAAGCTTGAGAATGAGAATCTCCAAAATGAGGTCTAGGAGCTCAAGGCTGAGAAGGAGGCCCCCAGGCACAGACGGAAGCCACATAAAGGAGGGCCAATCAAACGATGCATGAATTGTTTGCCCTCCAAATTGAGCGGTATAAGGTTTTGGAGAGAACTTCGATCCTCAAAGTGCAGCTGTCTTCAAGGACAAACATGGAAGTGCGGCTGAGGGAAAATTACTCTCGATTAGAGGACGAGGTTCCGGGCTTGTGGTTCGAATAGGAAGCAGCTGAGGAGAGGCCTTATCCAACAATCAAAATCGAGAGTCTGCTCAAGAGGCCTTCATGAATTTATAGAAGAGGATAGTCATTGACCGTGCCTGGGAAGTCGTGGAGACTCGCCTTAACAACCTTCATGAGGTGCACATTGTAGAGTTGGATATTCCCCTCGTGCTTTCTGCTTGAGGCCGAGGGGAGGGAGTTTCGGGTATTGCTTGGCCTTGCTTCCCCTGAAATACAGGGGTTAAGTACCGATTTTTACAAAGAGGTCCTCGATGATTAAGACGAGGAGGGGGAAGAGGTTGACCCTGACTCCTCAACCCCTGAGACGGCTAATGATGACCCAAATGTCTCTTCTATGTCTGATTTCCAAAACTGTGATTGTAGCCCAAGTCTGCAATTCTTTTTAGGCATTTTCTTATATTTCCCAATTTTGGACCCCTTTTTGTAAATGAATAAAGTATGTTTATATGCATATGTCTTTTCTTGAAAATTATATTGACCTATTTCCTTTCCGCCGAATTCTTTAATTTTTTTTGGTTTCAGAGACCTCTTAGAGTCGTTGCTCTAGGAGCATTTGTTGTTAGTCGTAAATTTGTTATGAAAGTTGTTTTCCCAGAAATGGACGCTATATTATGATTTTCTAAAAGCTTTTCGGAAACATAAGTAGAACAAATAAAATTTCATTTATTCAAAGAGGCCTTATGCTAATTTAAATTTACGATTACGCCTTTTTTAGGTGACTTATTTATATGATTCATGTCCGGATTTTCTTTTGGGATCTTTGGTCATTCGGTAGCAATACACCTTTGAGGGTTTACCGGGCTTTGGGGGCATGGGCCTTCTATTTTGTCTTGGGACCTTCCGGCCTTTTTCCCGACCTTTTGAGATTCTTTCTGTCCTGAGTGCTCGTGTGCGAACCCTGTACAGGGTGTCATTTACCCTAGTGTTCGTGTTTTAGGTCTGAAGACTCAATCACTGGAATGTTATCCGATGCTAGGGTTTTATTCCGATAGTTAAATTCCTGCACAAGGAAGTTGGGTGATTGGGGGAGTATTCTTTAGATAAAGACAGTACCCAGGCCCTTTCGTTATCAGATTATTCGACCTTGATGTAAAACTATTGAGGTTTATTGGTTACACCTGAAAGGGCCACGTGGTCATCATCTAGGCCGAGCTGGTTTATTGGTTATACCTGAAAGGGCCGCGTGGTCATCATCTAGGCCGAGCCGGTTTATTGCCTATCATCTAAGAATCTTAGTACAAGATAAAAAATTCAAGATATAAGTTCAAAAAGATAGAGAAACAACACTTGGAGTCTAGAAGTAGAATCATTTGAGATGTGCAATATTCCAATTTTCCTTTACTGTCTTTCCATCCATTTCTTCAGGCTTGTACGATCCCTTGTGCATTATTTATGTGATGTTGTAGGGTCCTTCCAAATCCGGACCTAGTTTTGCCACGTTCGACTCCTGGGTGCTGCAAACACACTTTGAAGTATCCCACCTTTAAACGTCCCAGGTTAACTTTCTTAAAATGTCGCAGGTTAACTTTGTGCAGCCATACGAACCAAAGCCATCTCCATTTGCCCCTTGATCAAGTCTAGACTGCGCATGACTACTTCATCATTTGAGTCTCCAATTGTGTTAGCGAACCTTAGGCTTGGTTACCCTATTTCAACAAGTATTAGCGCTTCAGATCCATATAGTAAGGAAAATGGAGTCTGTCCGGTGCTCGACTTCGGCCTTGTGCGGTAAGCCCATAATACTCCGGGCAAATGAACTGGGTCCATTGTCTTATGAAATTTCCTTCGGTACACTGAATATGCATATGATAATCATCCACACGATTATCATATCTCGACGAGGCAATTTGCTTCGGTACACGATTTCCTTTGGTACATATATACTTTGACGAGGCAATATCTTGCTGTCTTAGGGTACTGTGTCGTTCTACAAATAATCAATAAAGTCATTTCCCCAATATTTAGTCATACTAATGGTATTTAGCTCTTCTCGGCCGGAGTCGAGGGTTGATCATAATAAATGGACTATAGAGCTTTCCCCTGCGTCGGAGATGTCTGCAACTGATCCCAAGTTTCCTAGTGCATCTCCTTCAGTTATTCGTGAAAATGGCCTAGGAGTTGAGTTACTCTTGTAAGGTATTGATGCATCCATGTCTCCTTAGCCACGTAAGTTCTGAGCACCTAGTTGATGACTGTTGACGGTCAATTTTAACCCTCCCTTTTAAAATTAATTTATTTTCACGCATAATAATTTACAATAAATACTTTAAAAGTACTTTTCCATTAATGAGTATCTATTCTTATAAATTAGTTAAGTACTAGTTTAAAAATTAATCATATAGTACTAATATGTGTAATTACAAATGTATTTACAATTAAAAAAATATCTTTTGTATATACATTATATAGATTTTATAATTCGACAAAATTACTCCTTAACTTCTTGTGAATTACGTTACTATGTTCATATTTTGAAATTAGTGCTATAATTCGAAATATGTGTCATTTATAGATAATTAATTAAAATAATTAGTAACATATAGGAATTATAATTTCACCATATTTTTATTGAAATAGTTAAGTTTATTTAAATTTATTTTAAAAGGGTTAAAGACTAAAAGGCAAAAATTGTAATTCTTGAATCAAATGTAAAATGACCATATTTTAAATTATTTTTGGCCCAAATGACAAGCCCAGTACGAAATATAACCAACCAAAATAACCCTATCTCATCCTCGTTGGCAATCATTGCCATCACTTCTCCACCAATCAACGTCTGCCATGTCACTGTCTCCCACACTCAGAAAACAAACACAAATCATCTGGGTCGTCCATTTCCAAGATCAACACTCCACAATTTTAACCTTATTTCCTCTTTAATTTTAAAATCCTCAAAAGACTTAATCCTCACCGTTGGATCAATAAGATCTAACGGACACCAAAAATCCCCATATAAATTGTAAAATCCCTAAATATAAGGAACGTTGATCTAAAGATCAACGACCCAGATCAAATCTCTCAAACATAACTCAGAGACGACCAACCCCCATCTCGCAAAACCCTAATCATTTCCCCTTTGAACCCCCGTCCTTATTTCCCCTTATTCTTTTTTCTCTTGTCTACCCTAAACTCCATTAATCAATAGTTAGTGCAAGGTCATAAAATCAATCTCAAATTATCTCGTTTGCCTCCCATATCGATGATTCTCGCTGAATCTTTACCTATTTCATCACTGAAAATAAAAAGTCCCAAATCCAAACCCTAACCTGAGAGATGATACTTCAAATCACTACTGACCTTTCAAATCCATGGCATGCATGGCTATTCCTTTTTTTCCTGCACTCTTGGTCCCGTCGTTCTTTCTATTTTCTCCATTCGATTCAAAGCCTTAATTGAAGATATTAGACCCAAAGGTGAAACTTCAAACTCGCATGATTTCTTCTTTCATCTTTTCAAATCAAAGCGAGCAGGACATGTTAGCTGGTTTCATCATCATTATTCAACTCCCAGAGGTCAAATGCAATGACCTCTAGGTATTAGGGTTCTGACATGTGGTTCCTTGTGCTTGAACGTTCAGCCTCTCATACCTCTCCACTCAGGTGAACTCAAAACACTGATTTCCCCTTTGTTCTATCTGATTTTACCCGACTAGGCTCACATCATCAACTCATCGTCATTCTCCACTATCCTGGTCTGAATACTGAAACCCTATGGCCTTAATGACACTATAAAAGGAGGTCTTCAATGCTCTCACCTGACATATACCAACCAACAAACGACCTAACACTGGACACACTAAGCACTTTAGGGTTTCTAGTCTTAGCCTTTCTTACCGTCTTCTTCTCTTTTGCCAAGTTCTTTGCTGGTTCAAGCTTGAAGTTCTGGGATCTTTTAGCAACAAAAGAATTCGTTTGGTCTGCTGCCCTTAAGATGGTCAGCGCCTTTCTCTCCCTTTTCTTTTGTTCATCTCTCTAAATGATTTATATATGTCGAGTTAATGTTCTGTAGATTATAATTATTTTGTAAGAGTTTGACATGTTTGATATTTATATTTTGTTGGTCTGACAACCTTTTATGATCAGCTTGTTCTATTATCAATTAGGTAACTGATAATTATTGATCTTTGTTCTGAGTTTTCCTATAGTCTCCATGCCCGAATTCATACATGTTAATATTCAATATAGACTTCGTAGTTCTTAGTGAATTATAGTAAACTCATCTTTGTTTATTGCTCTTCTGTAATTTTGTGAGTTTTGGAAACTAAGTTTTCTACTGGATAGTTATTGCTAAAATGAAACCTGAACTTGTTCAAGACTTATATCTTCTTGCCTTTTAACCTTGAGCCTAAACTTGAAGTGTCTCTGCTTGTGTTTGTCCAACTATTTTACTTAGTTATCACTATAGTCCTTTACTTTGTTTTAGATATCATTATTGTTGAACCAATCATGCTCATCTGAACATCATGCCTTTCCTTTCACTAATGATTCTGCTGAGATTTCATATTGTTTCCCTGCACCTTATTTGCTTTATGGTTGATTTCATTATTTGGTAGCCTTAACTGATCTAATGCTGAAAATTCAATATGCCCGTATCACTTAAATAAGTTGAAAGAATTCAAGTGTTTGGATGCTTCTCTTCCTTGTACCTGTATCCACCAACTTTGAGGGTAATTTCTAGGCTATCACTATAACTTTTTCATGATCATGCTCAATTGTTGTATGCATAGGAAACTATCTTATTTGCATCAAACTATTTTTTTCTCATGAATCTTTGCTGCATATATATTCGATAAGGTTAAACTATTTTCCTCTTCTCATTGTCAGTTATGATTTCTTTGGATAAAGTCAACTAGTAATTGCTACAGAACTAAGTTTGTTTGTTTCATAGTCAGTTGAGATCTTCACACATATTTGCAATACATCCCCATCCTTAATCTGTTTGAGCCCCTATTGAGTTTCTATAAAGTCTGCATGCATCTATCATTAGCTTATGTCACAACCCAAAATCCAATTAGCCGTGATGGCATCTAACTCAACCCGCTAGGTAAGCGTATTAACAACTATCCAATTTAATGAGATTTATTGAGACAAATGAATGATAAAAATAACTAAGCCTGTATACATTTACCATGGACTGGTCGTACAAATCTTGAGCGCTAAGATTTAGAGTTTACAAAGCTAGTATGAAATAAATACATCATCTATCCGAACGTACATAAACAGATTTTCATAAGTGTAGAGCTACCATGAAAAAGAGGCACTTGTGACTAGAATGCAGGTACGTCTTCAAATCCAACTCCCGCTGTGCACAGCAACATCAGCATCCTACATCTTCACACAAGGTCTAGAAGTATAATATGTGTACAACCGACTCCATGTATTCAATAAGTAATAGACTTAACCTTAAGTTGAAAGTAGTAACGAGCTGGGAGAAAGGTCAGAGTCCGAAACCAATAACCAGTAACAGTTCATAACAATATAATGAAAGTAACACAAGTATTAACTCTACGATTAAAAAGCTCATCTCGTTCAAAGTTCTGAAAAAATAGTCATTCGCTTTTCAATTGTTACAATAAAACTCAAATCTTTTGCCGAAATCACCAAAAATATGAGTAAGTCTGAAAACGGTGATTTTTCTTTCCAAACCTTTTCCACAAGTAAATGTTTCATTATCAAATGGCATAAGAAAAGTACATCTTTTTTCCTATATGTCAATGTGTATGAGGAGCCATGAACGACGTGATACCGTACAACATGAGGAAAAATGCATCTCTATGCCCATATGCCAAGTGTGCATGTCGAATGCAATACAAGATAGTGAATAACCATATGCATACTCTCTGAGTATCAATCCACTCAGTCCTCAGAATCTGTTTTTGGGATTTCCAATCCTGTTCTTTCCAAGCATATCACATCCGCACACAGGAATTCAAAAATACACCATCAACACAACAACTGAAGCAGCAGTTTCAAGTGAAAAAGGGTCTTGCAATCAGCATACCAGCAGGGCAGGACACTAATTGCTACTATCTGTTTTCCAGATGCAGCCACCCATCTAATAGCAACCATTTATGCTCCAATACCCACAACAAACAACCAAATGTTGTATCCCAAACACAGCACCTCCATCAAACCCTAGTCAGTTACATCCCAACCCCCTTTGACCACATTCCAAGTCTCCAATATGCTCCCAGAAAACACAAGAACCTGGGAGCAGAATTTCTCCTTCCACAAAAATGTCACACACCACCCTTTAGCTTCCCAAGCCAACATCACTCTTCATCTCACATCCAACCACCAATAAAGAACCATGGCAACTTGATCTTCACAAATGTTCCCAGTGCACGCAAGAACCTGGGAGCAACATGTCTCTTTCTAATCTGTTTGTTTCTTTTTGCAGGTTCTAGGGACAGGTTCAAAATACTGAGTCAATTGCAAGGAGTGGTATCAGCATTTCATATTCTCAACCTCCTGCAATTGTGTCAATTTTTCTAGGCCATTCAAAGCAAACCTACTAGAAATTGTAGGGACTATCAGA
Source organism: Nicotiana paniculata (assembly GCA_005239505.1). Lineage (NCBI taxonomy): Eukaryota > Viridiplantae > Streptophyta > Magnoliopsida > Solanales > Solanaceae > Nicotiana > Nicotiana paniculata. Next base: position 8,469 of record ML343208.1, on the reverse strand, counting down.
AACTTACTTTCAACTTCAAAGTTCCACAAGAAGCACCTCTGAAAGAAGCCTCACTACATTTGATTCACTTACAGTAGTCCAACACCCAGGCAGGCCATCAGCAGCAGGCACATTTACAGCAGCATGCCATCTATGCAAGCAATCAACAGGATTTCTTGAGGCACCAGATCCAACTCTCCAGTCTTGTTCACACACTACAGGTTTCAGACTCAGCTGGATAACTGAAGCAGCAAGATTCCCACTCTCTTCTGTCAAAATCATCAGACAGCTGCAGTTAAACACCTCTCCTTTAGGAACTCTTTTGATAATTACCTTCCACTTGGCTTTCATTGTCATCAATGCCAAAGCAAAGTGGAAGATAGCACCCTCCACTAGATTATGGGGTTTACCATTTTTTCTAGGATAATTTTACACTCTCACTAGATGTAAAATTTGTTGTATTTGGAAGATAATCTTCCCAACCTTTTTGTTTAGTAGATTTAGGATCATTTGTGCAATTTTGTATAGTTGACCTAGGATTACTTCAATCTACTAAACAAAAAGGTTGAAATTTTATTTTTGTACATCCAACTGTCTATCATTACTAGATAGACAATTGGTACATCATCATAGGTCTAACTCATCACAATGTTCAGGGGTCATTTGGTTTCCATATATGTTTAACCAAATGCACCTTCATCTTACTTTTGGAGGTAAGATTTATGTTCCCCTCCATTTTTGTTATACTATATTTTATATATTTATGAAATCAACCCTAGGCAAGTGCCTAGTGGACTTTGATTTTAAAAAAATCCACTCAGTCCTCCCAATAAATCAGTCTTCCCAGTCACTCAGCACTTGCGCTCACACTCAATACGTACCTGCGCTCACTGTGAGTGTGCAGACTCCGGAGGGGATCCTTCAGCCCAAGCGCTATAATAAGCCAATCATGGCATGAATCAATAATAACTATTGTGGCATGCAGCCCGATCCCATCAATATCCTCACAATCAGGCCCTCGACCTCACTCAGTCATCAATCTCTCCAGCCTCTCGGGCTCACAATGTCATGAAATATCATCCCAAAAATAATGATGTGATGTATCAATAAATGGTAACAGAGACTGAGATAAGATATGTAGATGAATGCGTATGACTGAGTATGTAATTTCAATGTAAACAGATAACTCAACAGCAGAAATGACACCAGTGGGTCCCAACAGAATAAGCATATAGCCTAGATATGGTTTCTAACATGGATCACAACTCAATTATTCTAGCACATACATATTGCATGGATACAAATAAGATTAGGTGACCACACAGTACCATAAAATAACCGAGTCACAATTCACACGGTGCACACCCACATGACCGTCACCTAGCATGTGCGTCACCTCAATACCTAAATACATATCACGTATATTCAGGGGTTCATGTCCTCATCACAAAGTTTAAAAGTGTTACTTACCTCGAACAAGTCAAATCCAACACCAAGCAAGACAAACGATGCTCCAAAAATGTCATCCCGCGTGTACCGACCTCCAAACAGCTCGAAACTAGCCAAAGCAACTCGAATAAATCAAAAAATGTAAAAGGAACAAACACAATCGATAAAAGTTTAACCTTTAATAAAAATCCCAAAATCGACCAAAAAGTCAAACATGGGCCCGTACCACGGAACCCCATGAACATACAAAAGCCGGCAACCTATTCAATTACTAGTCCAACCATAACATTTTCACCCAAATCCAACTCCAAATCGGCATTCAAAACTCAAAAATTCGCTCTATGAAACTTCAAAACAAAAACCCTCAATTTATCTTTAAAATTCATAATCCAATTAACAAAAACGAAGATAGATTCAAAAAATATAATCAAAACCGAGTATTGAACACTTAACCCAATCCTTGTGATGAAATTTGCCTCCAAAATCGCTCAAATCCGAGCTCCCCAACTCAAAATGTGAATAAAATAGCCAAACCCTCGATATATAGCTTCTGCCCGAGCATCTTCAATTGTGCAAAGAAATTAGCCGCTTCTGCGACATCGCAGGTGCGAGCCATCATCCCCACCTCTGTAAGGCCTCGCTCCTGCAATCCATCCGTTCGCACATGCGCATCCGCACATGCGCCCAAAATCTCAGCTTATACGATCTTCCTCACCCACCTGTCACCTCGCTTTTGCGAATCCTTTGTTGCTTCTGCGAGCATCGCACCTGCAAAAAACCAGTTGCATGTGCGATCGCACCAGATCCTGCCACTAGCAGTCTTAGCCAAATTGATCCAAGCAATCCGAACCTCGTCTGAAACTCTTCCGAACCACTCAGGACTCTTTCTGAATATACCAAATAGTCCAATAACATAACACAGACCTACTCGAGGCCTCAAATCACATATAACAACATCAAAATGACGAATCACACCTCAATTCGAACTTAAACAAACTTTGAACTTTCAACTTTCAAAACTCGCGCCGAAACATATCAAATCTACTCGGAATGAACCCAAATTTTGCACACAAGTACCAAATGACATAATGAAGCTATTACAATTCCTGGAACCACAATTTGAATCTGATATCCTCAAAGTCAACTTCCGGTCAAACTTATGATCTCTCCAAACCTTCAAATTTCCAACTTTCATCAGTTAGTGTTGAATCCTTCTAGGAATATCCAAATGTAAATCAGGCATACGCCCAATTACAAAATCATCATCCGGACCTTACGAAATCATAAAAACTCCATTTCAGGGTCAAATTCACAAAAGTCAAACTTGGTCAATTCTTCCAACTTAAAGTTCCAACAATGAAATTCATTCTTCCAAATCGATTCTGATTAACCTGAAAAGAAAAACAGGTGATTCACACAAGTCATAATACATCATACAGAGCTACTTATGCCCTCAAACTATCGAGCAAAGTGAAAATGTTTAAAACGACTGGTCGGATTGTTACAATTTATCTTCCATGAAAGTAGGATTTAGACATACTGTTATAGTCAATTGATAGTTCTAGGAATTAAAACATATTCACCCCATACTAACATGCTAAACTAGACTTGTAGTCTCCTTCCCCCATTTAACTTAGAGACCAGCTGGTCTCAACCCCCCCTCCCTCTCCCCCCTCTAAACCCTAATCATTTCCCTGCTGCCCAGCCGCCTCCTTTCCCTTTTCTCTCTCAAGTCTTTCAAACGCTAAACCTAATCAGTCACACAAATCTTGTACAAATTCATGCAAACTCACAAATCAACCCTTGAATCATCCCTCATGTATCTGATATCCGCAGTTCTCGGTGATGAATTCCCATTTTCATCACTCTATTTCAAATCTCCCAAAATCTGAAAACCCTAAACCTAGAGATGAAATTCCAAATCAACCATGGCTTTCCGAATCCATGGAATGCATGGCCTTCCATTTTGTCTCTACACCACAAAGCTCATCATTTCTTTCCCGTTTTTCCATTTGATTTCAAAAACCCTCTTTGAAGAGGTCATACCTGACAGTGAAACTTCAACTTGCCATACCTCCTTCTCTGTCTTTTCAAATCAAAGGCGAGTTTGTGACATTAGGTGGCCTCAATGTTGGTATTCAACACCCATAGGTTAAATACATTTACCTCTGGGTATTAGGGTTCTTATCGGCGGTCCTTCGCGCCTCATCGATCAGCTTTCTTCACTCAGGTAAACCCAATAATGGTTTTCCCCTCTATCTTCTGATTTTATTCGATTTGTTAGCATCATTGCCATGATCACCTTCCACTATCTGATTTGAATTCTATGAAATCCTAAAACCTTAATGGCACTATAAATAGAAGCCTTTAATGTACACACCAACAACAACCTAACGAGTAAATCCCTATTATATTATCTAAGAGAAGCACACGCAAACACTGAGAGATTTAGGGTTCCAAGCCTTAGGTTTCTTACTGTCTTTTCTTTTCTTTGTTGAGTTCTATTATTGGTCTAAACTTGAGGGTTCTGGGATTTTGAGCAACTGAAAAGAGTTCGTTTGGCCTGATGCTCTCAAAAAGGTCAACACCTCTCTTATTTTCTCTTTTGTTCATTTCCTTTGAATGATACAAGCATGCTAAGTTAGGTTCTATAGATTACAATAATTCTATATGTTTTTGACATGTTAATACTGATGTTCTGTTAGTTTAACGACTTCTTGTGATTAGCTTGTTCTGTTATGAGTCTTTTAGTGACAATTGATTATACCATAATTAATACCTTTTGATCCTTGTTCTAATTTTTCCAATAGTCTCCATGCTTAAGTTATTATATGTTTATGTTCAACCTGAACTTCATAATTTCATTGACTTGCAGTAAGCTCATCTTTGTCTTGTTGCATCTCTGTAGTTTTTTGAGCTTTGAAGTTGAGTTTACTACCTGATAATTATAACTAAGATGAATCTGAAATTGTTTAAGTTTATATCCCATGTATTTTAACCTTGAGCCTGAACTTAAAGTGCCTAAATACTTTCTTCTCTGCTTATGTTTGTCAGACTGTTTTCTGAGTTAATACTATGGTCTTTCACTTTGTTTAGTTACTATTATTGTTAAACTAATCATGTTTACCTAAACTTCATGTTTTTCCTTCACTGATGATTCTGCTGTGATCTTCACCTCTACATATTTTTCCCTGCATCTTATTTTTCTTATGGTCGAGTTCATTATTTGATAATCATAACTAAGATCAACTTGAAAGTTCATAAGTCCATATCACTTAAATAAGGTGAATTATTTTATGTGTTTAGATACTCTCCTTCTTTATATCTGTATATGCTAGCTCTGAGGGTAGTTTTTGGGCTATCACCATGACCTTCTCATGATCACTCCTAACTATTGGATGCATTTGTCGGAAACTATCTTGTTTGAGTTAAACTGTCTTCTTTTCATGAACCTTTGTTGTACATATCCTATTAAGGTTAAGCTACCTTCATCTTCATAGAATAAGTCATGATCCTATTTGGATAAAGTCAACTCGTAATTGTTGTGTAATTAAGCTTGCTTATCCCATGATTAGTTGGGATCTTCAGATACATGTGTAATTCAAAACTTGCTTTTTCCGTGTCCTTAATTTTTTTGAGCTACTGTTGATTTTGTGAAGCTTGCGTGCATCTATCATTAACTTATCTTCCATGAAAGTAGGACTTAGATATTCTGTTATAATCAATTGTAAATTTTTAGGAGCTGAAGCATGAAGACTGCGTACTTAGATACTAAGCTAGATTTATGTTGGAGTTGAACTTGTTTTGATACAATACTTCCTTTTCCCTCTTTATTGACACATTTTATTTGATCTTGTAATGTGAAAGCCTCCCCTGCTTATATGACGACACTACCTCACTTACCCTGCCTATGTAAAGTTGATTGAATGTTACAAATATCCCTGTTTGACTCTGTGACACCATGTTTTGTCTCAAATTGTGCTCAGTCTTTCTCCTATTGCTGGTTTGAAATTGAACCTTATTCTCAAACCTTATGAAGTCCTTTTTTTATACTCTCTGAACATGATGACCTTCTAATACTGTTAGGAGCATAACTCTACGGATTCCCTAGGAATCACATGTCTGGATCTGTGAATTTGTAGTCATGTTGAGAGTTTAATCCTATTCCTGATATCCTTGATAACCCCCTTCAAGAAATGGATAGCCATGACTGTTTTGTCTGAACCTTCGTTGATGACCTTTAAGGTGCTAAATAGTGTTACTAATCGAGCATGTGCTAATAACAAACCAAGTAGTTCACATTTAGTTTTCCAAAGTGGGAGTATCTACATCTCTTGAGTTGCTATCTATATGAGTTCTGCATTCCCCATTTTCTCTTTGAATATGTTGTTCCTTAATGACTTACTCCTGTAACAGTATGATATGAAACTTTTGTTTCTCATTTATGTGTGTTCTAAAGTCATCCCATTTAGGTTTACTTGATATGTATTCTTTATTTAGTATCAAAGGTAACCTGTGTTCTCTTGTGTTATTTTATTAAGAGGAAAAATTATATATTTCATGGTAAGTAATACTTTAGTATTTATTTTACATTGGAAGGGCCTCATTGGCACTTAAACCCGTAAGGAAAACATGTCGTAAGTATTTAAGGGTTTTTGGGAGAGGCGCTCGACTCTAGGTTGGGCTGCCTTCCCCCGCACAAGCATTTCCCTGGGCCTTGAGTCCCTTGGAAACTTTGAAGTGTCGGGGGATCCAAAGGTATCATCGACCTCGAGCAGAGCTCCATCCTTAGCTCTTAGTTCATTGACACATTCAGTTCTTTAAGGGTTTAATGTTTGATGACAACGAAAGGTTACCAATGTGAACTATTTACTAAGTAAGGCCACCATATTAATATATATAATTTCCCCTAGAGGATTAATCATATTCTTGTTTCAATTATCTATTTGTGTACCTGTCACGTGCATCAGAATTTCATCTGTTATTAGAATATGGTGAATATATTGATGTAACGACCCTGCCGGTTGTTCCGTGAGATTAGCCCCATTTCCCCTGTTTCTTCTTTATTGTGTGTTGCTTAGCTAATTTTTTCGTGTAGAGTCGGTTGGTTTGGGTTCGGAGTGGTCGTGGTGAGAACTGAGACACTTAGTCTCTTAAATTGGCTTAATAGTTGGGAAAGTCAACTAGGAGTTGACTTATTGGTAAATGACCTCGGAATGTAGATTTTATGGTTCATATAGCTTCGTTGGGTGATTTAGGACTTATAAATGTGTTCGGAATGTGGTTTGAGGTCCGGAGTAGAATTAGGCTTGAATTGGCGAAATTGAGTTTTTGGCAATTTTCGATCGGCAGTGGAAAATTAGCTATCGGGGTCGGAATGGAATTTTGGAAGTTGGAAAAGATTCGTAGCGTCATTTTGGATGTGTGTACAAAATTTCAGGTCAATCAGACGTGTTTTGGATGGATTCGGCATCTTTGGTGAAATTTAGAAATCTCAAAGTTCATAGGCTTGAATCCGATGTGATCTTGGTGTTTTAGCATTGTTTTGGGTGTTTCGAAGGTTTGACTAAGTTTGAATAAGGTTATGGGACGTTTTTGTATGTTTGGTTGAGGTTTCGAGGGCCTCGGGTGAGTTTCGGGCGGTTAATGGACCAATTCTTGGCTTAAAAACTTGGCAGATTTTTGCTGGTGTAATTTTTCGGGGGAGGATGTTTGCGATCGCGTAGGCCTATCTAGGGATGGCAGGGTTTTGTTCTATGCGATCGCGTGGTGGAGGTCGCGATCGCGTGAGTGTGTGGTCGTTATGCAGTGCGAACGCGTGGTACTGTTCGCGTTCGCATAGAGTTGAAGGGCGCGTGAGGGGGCTGAGTTGTTGTACTTCGCGATCGCGTGAGTGGTCCTGCGATCGCGTAAGGTAAATTAGTGGGGCAGCATATTTGTTCTTTTAAGTACAAAAACGAGGGTTGGGTCTTTATTTGCAAAAACCTATTAGAGAGCTCGGGAGAAGGTGGGAATTGAAGGGATTTTCAGTGGAGTTCTTGAGGTAAGTGTTCTTCAATCATATTTCAGTTAATTCCATGATTTAATCTCGATTTTTATCAGTTAATTTAAAGAATTAGAGTGGAAATTAGGGAAAATGGGAGGAAAGTTTGAGAATTTCTTTTGATGAATTGAGTGGGCATTTGAGGTCAGTTTATGATGCTCTTGGTATGCATAGACTCGGGAAAGGATGAGGATTCTTGTGATACGATTTTTATTGAATTTCGAGACGTGGGCCCAGGGGTCGGGTTTGGCCAATTTCGGGAATTTTGGTTAAAATTGATAATTTTCGAGTGGGATTTGTTCCTTTAGCATATTTTGATGTTATTAATCTGATTTTTGATAGACTCGGAGCTTTTGGGAGCCGTTTCGAGGGGCAAGAGCATCGCGGAGTAGTTTTCGGGCCGGTTTGAAGTAAGTAACAATTGTAACTCTAGACCTGAGGGTATGAAACACCGGTATTTCACTTTGTTTTGGTAAATGAGGTGACGCAAATGCTAGGTGACGAACGTGTGAGCGTGCACTGGTAGGGATTGTGACTTGGTCTGTCTCGTGGAGACTATTGTGCCGCGTATTTGATTTGAAATCATAAGATGTCCTGTATTTTTTAGGTTTATATTATATCATGGGCAGTCCATGTTTGGGGCCTTGTGCCAATCTGTTTAGACCCCTAGGGGTATTTTTACACTATTCTCACACTATTTATGATAGAAAATTTGTGAACTTAGTCATGTTTATTACTTGTTGCTATTTCACTATTATCATAATATTTTAGAATACTGTGAGGTATTTGGGGCTGAGTCCCGTGATGTTGAGATGAGTTGCCCGAGTGGCTTGAGAGGATGACTAAGTGATGCCGAGAGTCGAGTTTGTGAGGATAGTTATGGATCGGGCTGCACACCGCAGCATATATATAGATATTATATGGATCGGGCTGCGCGTCGCAGCATATATATATATATATATATATATATATATATATATATATATATATATATATAT
>ML343206.1:0-58832 GCA_005239505.1 Nicotiana paniculata | reverse complement strand
TCTCGTCCTCACTATGCAATGTATAATGTAATCAATGTAAATCATGGCACGACATTACCCTTCTTGCTTTTACTCTCGTCCTCAATATGCAATGTATAATGTAACCAATGTAAATCATGGCACGGCATCACATTTCGTGCTTTTACTCTCTATCCTCACTATGCAATGTATAATGTAATCAATGTAAATCATGGCACGGCATCACCCTTCGTGATTTTACTCTCTTTCCTCACAGTATAATAAATGAATATCTGTACGGAATAGTACATCGTACGGCACGACATCACCCTTCGTGCTTTACACTCATTCCTCACAATGTCAAATAATGCACGGCATCACCCTTCGTGCTTTAGATCTCTTCCTCACCCAAACAACAATCACAAACAAGGGCAAGGGAGTAAACAAAATAGACATAATAACCCCGGCAAGGGAACAATATCAAACAGTGCACGGCATCACCCTTCGTGCTTTAACACTCTTCCTCACAATATCAAACAGTGCACGACATCACCTTTCGTGCTTTAACACTCTTCCTCACAATATCAAACAGTGCATGGCATCACCCTTCGTGCTTTAACACTCTTCCTCACCCAAATAGCAATCACAAACAAGGGTAAGGAAGTAAGCAGAATAAAATAGAAATCCCGGCAAGGGAACATCAATTAAACAATTTAAATCCCGGCAAGGGAACAATATCAACAATTAAATCCCGGCAAGGGAACAATAACAATAACCTCAATATCCCAACAGGGGAGACAATATACAAAGCAATAATGACCCGGCAAGGGTATATTTTAGTAGCTTTTTCTCTTTCTTTCACTTCATTTTATAATTCACTCTATTACTTGAGCCAATGCTCCAAAGGATACAATTATATCATGTACCTTCATCGTTCGTGTTACAATTTGATCCAATGCTCCAGCAGAGTTTAAAGATTACAATTCCCTTCACATATTCTTCACAACATATAGGAATCGTAATTAAGCATGGAAATTACCACAAAATCAGAATATTCACAATATAAGGACTCACGGTCATGCTAGACACCAATGTATAGATACTCGTCACCATGCCTATACATCGTATTTGACAGTTAGCAAATAGCAAATAATACTCAACTCCTATTCCCTCAAGCTAAGGTTAGGCCAAACACTTACCTCGGGTCCAAAGTATAGCAATCAACCCTCTAACACCGCCTTTCCTTTAGAATTCAACTCCGGGATGATATTATCTATACATAATCAGCTCAAGTATATCAATAAGGATTCAATGATTCAATTACATGACCTAATTATCCATTTCCTAGCATTCCTCCAAAATTATCAAAATTCGACCCCGGGCCCGCTTGGTCCAAACACAAGGCTCGGACCAAAATCATGTCACCCATTCACACACGAGCCCGAATATATAATTTATTTTCAAATTCGACCCCAAAACGAGGTCTTAATCAAGAAAAATCAAAAGGGGACTAACTCTACCCAAATTCCAGATTTTCTACTCTAATTTGCATGTTTTAGGCTTAGGAATTCATTAATTATAGATGAAAAATGAAGGAAATGAGTTAAAATTTACTAACCCAAGAAGTTTTGATGAGGGATGGCTTCAATGGATGCCTAAGGGTTTTGGAGAAGAAGAATGTCGTTATTTTCTAAGTGAATCTCGTAGCTACTAGTTCTGGAAATATTTATACCACTGGGCAAAATTGTGCATCGCGATCGCGGGAATGGGTTTGTGATTGCGGAGAGTAGACTGGACAGACCATCGCAATCACGGAAGGGAGGACGCGATCGCGAAGAGTAAAAAAAACTAGGGTCCAGAAGTTGACTTACGCGAACGCGTGGGATATCACGCGAACGCGATGTATGAGTCCTGTAAAGCTACGCGATCTCGGTAACTTGTACGCGAACGCGAAGAGGAAAAGAGGACTAAGCCCTCAGGGTCAATTAACCCTACGCGATCGCGAGGGAAGGGACGCGAACGCGATGAAGGAAAACTTAAAGCTTCGCGAACGCGGAAGAGGCTTCGCGATCGCGAAGAACAAAAGGGACCTGCAACAACTGAAGCAAAACCCAACAATTTTCCTAAGTTCAAAATCACTCTGAGACACCTCCGAAACACTCCCGAGCCATCGGGGCTCCTAAAAAAACACATGCACTGACTCAACAATATCCTACGAACTTAACCGTGCGATCAAATCGCCAATATAACATCATATACATAGAATTAAACCTCAAAATCCATGAATTCTATTAAATTTCATAAAACATCAAATTTCCCATTTCAAGTCCGAAACACGTCAAACGAAATCCGTTTTCAACCAAACTTTACAGAAAGCGCTTAAACCATATATAAGACCTGTACCGGGCGCCGGAACCAAAATACAGGCCCGATACCATCACTTTCTAATCAGATTTCATTTTCAATTTCCATAAATATTTTCAGAAAACAATTTTTACTCAAAAATTCATTTCTCGGGCTTGGGACCTCGGTATTCAATTCCGGGTATACGCCCAAGTCCCATATTTTCCTACGGACCCTCCGGGACCGTCACATCACAGGTCCGGGTCCGGTTACCCAAAATGTTGACCAGAGTCAAATTTATTCATTTTATTATCAAATCTTAGCATTGTTTTCACATAATTTCATATTTAAGCTGTCTGGCTACGCGCCCGGACTGCGTACGCAAATCGAGGCAACTACAAATGAGGTTTTCAATGCCTCGGAAGTACGGTATAGGTAATAAAATAGGTGATGAACCTTTGGGTCGTCACATTGATCCTCCCCCATGACAAGTTGCATCCACTAAGGAAATTCCAGTCTCTTCGGAAAGGATGATTCCAATCGATCAACTGAAGGAGTTCATCGAAGAAACTATTAAAAGCAAGTACGAAGTTTCTACCAAGTCTTCCGTTACATACGCAAAGCCGTAAACTACAAGAATCGATATGTTGAAAATGCATGTTGGCTATCAACCCCCAAAGTTTCAACAATTTGATGGTAAAGGAAATCCAAAGCAACATGTGGCGCACTTCGTTGAGACATGCAACAATGCTGGGACTTATGGAGATTACCTCATCAAACAGTTTGTCCGCTCATTAAAAGGAAATGCTTTTGATTGGTATACATACCTCGAGGCAGGATCTAGTGATAGCTGGGATCAACTAGAACAAGAGTTCTTTAATCGCTTTTATAGCACAGGGCGCACTGTGAGCATGGTGGAACTCACAAATACTCGCCAACGGAAGAGTGAACCAGTTATCGACTTTATCAATCGTTGGAGGAATGCAAGCCTCAACTGTAAAGACAGGCTTAGTAAAGCTTCTGGCATAGAGATGTGCATCCAAGTTATGCATTGGGTATTGCGCTACATATTGCAAGGTATCAAGCCTAGCACATTTGAAGAACTTGCAAATCGTTCCCATGATATGGAATTGAGAATGGCCTCCGCTGGAAATGAAAGGATGTCCATCTATGAACCTCGCAAAGGGAACGACAAGCAAGAAGTCAGAAAATGGAGCAAATTTATACCAAGATCTGAAAATAAATAAGCTATGAATGTCAACACATCACCTATGAAGTTCACGACAAAGGTGAGAAAAAAGGAGAGTATGAAATCCACTTCGTTTCAACATAAGACAAGTGGAAAGTTAACTCTAAAAGAAGTGCAAGAGAAAGAGTACCCATTTCTGGATTCTGATATGCCAACTATTTTTGAAAAACTCCTCGAGTTAAATCTCATTGAGCTTCCGAAGATGAAGAGACCAAATGAAGCTGGGAAAATTGATGACCCAAATTACTGCAAATATCATCGACTTGTGAGCCACCCTATAGAGAAGTGCTTTGTCTTCAAGGACAAAGTTATGGACTTGGCTCGTGAAAAGAAAATCGTGCTTGAAGATGAGAAAGCAAGCGCAAACCAAGTCTCTATCACAATTGTCTCATTCAGTCCAGATGAATTATGTAGTGTTAAAGAAAGTAAAGATGAAGAATTACTGGAGAATTACAAAGTTGAAGACGGTCAACCTGAGGACGGTGAAGGTTGGACGTTGGTGACTCATCGTAGGCGCCACAAAAGGAGCCCACGAAAAGGATCAGTGGAACAACCAACAAGGAAAATAATGGTGAAAAGGCCTAGGAGATGGAATCCAGTCATGAAAAGAAAGCGAAAATGGAGGTGCGTCACCCTCAAAAGCCACAACATCCGGTGACCTTGGAGGAGTTTTTACCAAGTTGGTTTCGCGAGGAGTTTTTACCAAGTTGGTTTCGCACGAAGATTTCCCATGGGAGTATTGATGCCTCTTGTTTCCACACTGACGAAGGGAAAGAAAAGAGTGATGACCTACCATTGGCACCATCTTCGGAAAAGCTTATTGGGTCCACTCTTCAAGAAGTTAATGCTTGTGAGGAAAAAGTCACATTCACAAATGACAATCTTCTGCTAAATGACACTCCTCGTAACCGCCCATTGTACCTGGTTGGCTATATGCGTGATGAAAGGGTAAATCGAATTTTCGTTGAGGGAGGGTCCTCGGTGAACATTTTGCTAATTCACACTGTGAAAGAACTTGGTATTCCCAAGAACGAACTCTCAGAAAGTCGTGTGATGATCCAAGGATACAACCAATGGGGATATTGGGGGCAAATATCCATAGGCGCGATCAGGCTGGGAATAACTATTGAAGATATGCAATCAAGCCCATGGCTGCATGTGATCGATGCAAAGACTTCATACAATGTTTTTCTTGGAAGGCCTTGGATACATGAGAATAAAGTGGTTCCATCTACCTACCATCAATGTTTGAAATACTACGAGGGCGAAGTCGAGAAGAAGATAGTTGCTGACGATGAGCCATTCACCGAGGCAGAGTCACACTTCGCAGATGCAAAGTTCTACTTGAATAACCATATTGTGAAGGAGCTAAAATTTGATGATGGCATGAAAAGCATGAATGACGAGCCCATAACCAAAAGATCTGAGGTGACTATTGGTAAAGCCAAAGCCGTTACTGAGGAGGTACAAGCCAACGTGAATAAATCTAATATAGGGGATATTGCATCTTATGGCAAGAAAGTAAGTTCTAAGCTCCAATATGTCCCTAAAAGGAAGAAAGACGAGGGAGAATCATCTAATCTCCAAACCAACACGCTAAAGGAGTTAAATCTTCCGGTAAAATGAATTGAGGCAGTGAAGTCGTCCTCAAAGCCGCTTGTAGGGTTCGTAGCCCAAAATCGTTTGCAGAATGTGGCACTCCCTGCAAAGCGAACAGATGAAGGTTTTGATCCTAATGCTTACAAGCTATTTGAGAAAGCTGGATATAATCCCGATGAGACGTCAAAGATAGGGAAGCTCCCATCAGAAGCTGCAACGAGGTAACCACGTGAAGGTTTGGGATACAAGCAACCGTCACCAGTGCGCATCTCAATAAGGAGGGCGAGTAGCAATTATATCACTATAGAATATGAATCTGTCGCTTCTAACAGGACTTCTATCTTTGACAGGCTTGGAAAATCAATTGTGAGAACTTCCATATTTGAGAGATTGGGCACATTAAAGAAAGGGACTATGTTCTAGAGAAATTATCGAAATACAAGAACACCCGCGTCGTCCAAAATTCAGAAGATCTGTAAATATTTCCAAAGTTTGGTTCCTTCTAGAATGAGGCGACAAACAACAGTCATGGTTTCTTGTGATAAAGTACTGAAAGTGAAGCCATACACTGTGGTCTACACTAAAGAACATGGTGACGACGAAGAAAGTGTGGGTTCTTCGTATCATGTCATAGTACAAGGTGAGAACAATGTTCCATCTTCAATTGAGTATAATGCAGAATTGGAGGATGTTTTACCATGTTATCACATATCCTTCAATGATGGGGACCCTCGAGAAGATCAAGATGAAAAAGATGCTCTGCCGGAACTTGAAGAAGGGGTGAAGGCAACGATTGAAGCCTTAAAAGAAGTTAACCTTGGCACTGATGAAGAACCAAGACCCACCTACCTAAGTGCTTTATTAGAAGTTTATGAAGAAAGCACTTATATTTAGTTACTCAAGGAGTACAGGGATGTATTTGCTTGAAGCTACAAAGAGATGCATGGCTTGGACCCTAAAGTGGCAGTCCATCACCTTGCGGTCAAGAATGGCGCTCGTCCTGTTAAGCAAGCTCAAAGTCGCTTTAGGTCGGACTTGGTTCCCCTGATTGAAACCGAAGTTAACAAACTCATCGAAGCTGGATTTATTTGGGAATTTAAATACCCAACATGGGTTTCAAGTATTGTCCCTGTAAGGAAGAAGAATGGCCAGATTCGAGTATATGTTGACTTCAGGGATCTCAACAATGCGTCTCCCAAAGATGAATTCCAGCTTCCTATTCCAGAGCTAATGATCAATGCTACTAGTGGTTACGAGGCAATGTCTTTCATGGACGGTTCGTCGGGCTATAACCAAATTCGCATGGCACCAAAAGATGAAGAGCTTACTCCATTCCATACCCCAAAGGGTATCTATTGCTACAAGGTAATGCCTTTTGGCTTGAAGAATGCTGGTGCTAATTACCAAAGGGGTATGAAAAATATTTTTGACGATCTTATCCACAAAAATGTTGAATGCTATGTTGACGACTTGGTGGTAAAATCAAGATAGAAGGGCGACCACTTGAAAGACTTGAGAATGGTATCTAAGTTGCTCCGGAGGTACCAACTTAGGATGAATCCATTGAAATGTGCCTTTGGAGTTACTTCTGGAAAGTTCCTTGGTTTCATTGTCCGGCATCGAGGGATCGAAATTGATCAAGCCAAGGTAGATGCAATTTTGAAAATGCCTGAGCCTCGGGATATTCATGAATTAAAAGTTCTGCAAGGAAAGCTAGCATACCTTAGGAGATTCATCTCAAACCTAGCTGGGAGGTGCCAACCAGTCAGTCGCCTCATGAAGAAGGGCGTTCCTTTCAAGTGGGACCAAGCTTGTAGTAATACCTTTGAATGTATCAAAACATACTTGATGAAGCTGCCAGTTTTGGCATCCCCTATACTTGGAAAGCCGCTGATACTATACATTTCAGCACAAGAAAGATCTGTTGGAGCGCTGTTGGCCCAAGAAAATAGTGAGGGGAAAGAAAACTATCTTTACTACTTGAGCAGATGATGACACCAAACGAGCTGAATTATTCACCAATCGAAAAGTTGTGTTTGGCGATAGTCTTCTCAATTAAAAAGTTGAAGCACTATTTTCAAGCTCATGTCGTTCGTTTGGTTTCTAGAGCAAATCCCATCAAGTTCGTGATGTCAAAACCTGTCTTTAGTGATCGACTAGCAAGGTGGTACCTCCAGTTTCAATAATTTGAAATCGTGTACATCCCTCAAAAGGCTATAAAAGGACAAGCGTTAGCGGACTTCTTGGCAGATCACCCTATACTTGATGATTGGGAGCTAACTAATGAACTACCTGATGAAGAAGCAATGGTCATTGAAGTTCAGCCTCCATGAAAGATGTACTTTGATGGTGTTGCGCATCGTGGCGGAGCTGGTGCTAGCATAGATCACTCCCCAAGGTAAAGTCTTGACCTACTCCTTCACCTTGACACAACTCTGTTCCAACAATGTTGCTGAGTATCAAGCATTAATACTTGGGCTTGAAATGGTCGTTGATATGAAGAAATTGCAATTGCAAGTCTTTGGTGACTCCCAATTAGTGGTCAATCAGCTTTTGGGTAGTTACGAGGTTAGGACGCCTGAACTACGCCCATATCACGATTACGTTAAAAAGTTAATGGGGTGGCTCGGTGATGTGACTATTCAGTATGTGCCAAGGAAAGAAAATAAGAAGGCCGATGATTTAGCTGCCCTAGCTTCATCATTAGCCCTGCCTGATCAAGCGCAAGTTATCGTCTGCCAAAAATGGGTAGTACCGCCGCCAATTAAGGCTGAAGGTGAAGAAAATGAACTCAAGCATCTTGTCGCTATTTTTGAAGTTGAGAAAGAAGAATGGAGATAACCCATTATTGACTACTTATGCTATGGGATACTTCCAGAAAATCTGAGGAGAAGGACTGAAATTCGTCGTCGTGCACCTCGCTTCCTTTACTACAAAGATACTCTATACAGAAGGTCGTTCGAGGGAGTACTCTTGCAATGCTTAGGGGAAGAAGAAGCACTCCAAGCTTTGCAAGAAGCACATTCTAGGGTATGTGGGTCACACCAGTCAGGACCAAAGCTCCACTTCCTTATAAAAAGGATGGGATATTATTGGCCGACGATGGTAAAAGATTGCATGGACTACGCTCGAAGATGCAAGGCTTGTCAATTCCATGCAAATTTTATTCACCAACCTCCTGAAGTGTTGCACCCGACTGTAGCATCCTGGCCGTTTGACGCTTGGGGATTGGATGTTGTTGGACCACTTCCAAAGTCCTCTGGTGGGCACCTATACATCTTGGCTGCAACTAACTACTTCTGAAAATGGGCTGAAGTTGTTGCTCTTAAGGAGGTAAAGAAGGAAAATGTTGCAAGTTTCATCCAAGTAAACATAATTTATCGCTTTGGCATTCCTCGTTACATAATAACGGAAAACGGAAAGTCATTCGATAATAGGTTGATGAACAAGGTTTTTGATCTCTTTGGGTTCAAGCAATGTAACTCTTCGATGTACAATGTTGCAGCCAACGGTCTAGCTGAAGCATTCAACAAAACTCTATGCAACTTGCTAAAGAAAGTCGTCTCCAAGTCCAAACGATATTGGAATGAATGTATGGAAAAATCTCTATGTGCATGTAGGACAACTCACCGCACGCCAACACAAGCGACTCTGTATTCACTCGTTTACGGAGTCAAAGTCGTCTTGCCACTTGAGCGTCAAATACCTTCATTACGACTGGCTATTCAAGAAGGGATCACTGATGAAGAAAATGCTCGACTTCGATTAGCAGAGTTGGAGGCTCTTGATGAGAGGAGGTTGGATTTCAACAGAGTCTGGAATGTTATCAAGCTCGATTGTCTCACGCATTTAATAAAAGAGTTCGCCCAAGGTCCTTTCAAGTAAGAGATCAAGTCCTTTCCATACGAAGACCCATTATTACTTTACATAAACATGTAGGGAAGTTCACTTCAAAATGGGATGGGTCGTATGTCGTACAAGAAGCTTACTCAAGTGGCGCTTACAAGCTAGTTGATGCAGATGGAATGAGAATTGGCCCTATCAGTGGCAGGTTTTTGAAGAAGTATTATCCTTGAAGTTGCAACGCTCCTTGACGCATGAGCCTAAACTGCATGTTCCTATACTCCTGGCCCGCATGAGTCTAAACTGTGTACAACCCACACAAAAAAAAAGTTTGTTAGCTTGAAAACCTCGAAAAAAGTGTCCTAGGCAAAAGTTAGGACATAAAAAAAAGTCCGCTAGGTTGAAAACCTCGAAAGAGGTGGCCTAGGCAAAAGGTAGGACATAAAATAAAATAAAATGTCTGCTAGGTTGAAAACCTCGAAAGAGGCGGCCTAGGAAAAAGTTAGGACATAAAAAAAATTCTTTCCATTCTGAAGTACGGTATGACTTGATCCTCTTCACCGAGGTACGTAGGCAGCTTAGAGTTTCATTCTGAGTTCAGTCGCATGAGTTCAAAAGATACATAGTGCCCCCATCGTGTTCGAATAAAGTACGATGAAATATAATCCATTCAATCAATCAAGTTGAGATACCATTTTTCTGTTAAACTTTGGGTCCCATTTGATTTAAAGGGAGCAAGTTGCTATGGTAAAATAGTGTCTTCACTGAAATGATGACAATGTTTACATCAAAGTCTGAGGATTCGCTATGTCTTCATGTTTACATAACCTTCAAGTTTGTTGGACTTCATATTTGCGCACCTCTAAAAAAGAGGGGATATTGAATTTTGATTTATAGCAAGAAAAACATCTTGTGACTTCGAAGCTTCCATACCAAAACACAAAAGTTTTGTCAAAGTCGCGCCAATTCGAAATTGTCGGTATATCAAAATTTGATGTTGACTTCGAAAAATTAGCTGAAACTATCATTAAAGTATTAAATACTATATTTTGGAGATGTTTCATATTTTGAAGTCTCATTTTCATAAAATCAAACGGTTTGTGATTTCGACGTTCCTACATCAAGATACAAATTTTTTTGGTGAAGTCGCACAAATTTGAGATTATCAACGTGTCAGAATCTAAAGTTAGATTCAAAATAATATCTGGGACGATTCTCAAGTTATTTGATTCTGAATTTTGGATATGTACTATATATCAAAGTCTATTTTCCATAAACTCAAGTGGTCCATTAGTTCGACATTCCTACATGAAGATATAAAAGTTTTGGTGAAGTTGCGCAAATCCGAAATGGTCAATATGTCGGAATCTAAAGTTAGATTCAAACTAATATCTGGGACGAATCTAAAAAATTTTGATTCTAAATTTTGGATATGTCCAAGATCTCGAAGTCTATTTTCCATAAAATCAAGTGGTTCATGATTTTAACATTCCTACATCAAGATATAAAAGTATTGGTGAAGTCGCACAAATCGAAAACGGTCAATGTGTCGGAATCTAAAGTTAGATTCAAACTAATATCTGGTATGATTCTCAAATTTTTTAATTCTTAATTTTGGATATTTCAAATATCTCGAAGTCTATTATCCATAAAATCAAGCGGTTCATGATTTCGACATCCCTACATCAAGATATAAAAGTTTTGGCGAAGTCGCGCAAATCTGAAATTATCAGCGTGGTGCAATATAAAGTTGGTTTTAAAATGTTGTCCGGGACAATTCTGAAGACGCTTTTTTTTAAAAAGGTTTTCGTTGCAGGTGTTCGTCTCGAACTTTTAAAGGAATTCAAAGTTTTTAAGGCTTTTGTTCCGAACTTTTAAAAAGTGTATGTCTCAAACTTTCAAAGGCGCTTGTCTTGAACTTTTTAAAGGTGCACGTGGCGAACTTTAAAGTGTCCCCACTGCCGACTTTTAAAGATTTCTACCACAAACTTTTATGTATCTTCATCATGAATTTTAAAGGTCTTCACCGTAAAATTTTAAAGGTCTTCGCCATGAACTTTTAGAGATCTTGACCACGAGCTTTTAAAGATCTTTACGCGAACTTTTATGGGTCTTCGTCGTGAATTTTAAAGGTCTTCACGTGAACTTTTAAAGGTCTTCATCGTGAACTTTTAGAGATCTTGATCACGAGCTTTTAAGGATCTTTACGCGAACTTTTATGGGTCTTCGCCGCGAATTTTAAAGGTCTTCACTGCGAACTTTTAAAGGTTTTCACCGTGAACTTTTAGAGATCTTGACCACGAGCTTTTAAGGGGCTTTGCCACGAATTTTTAAAGGTCCTCATCGCGTGCTTTTAAAGGTTTTCACTGCGAACTTTTAAAGATATTCATTGTGAACTTTTAAAGATCTTGACCACGAGCTTTTAAGGATCTTTGCACGAACTTTTATGGGTCTTTGCAGCAAATTTTAAAGGTATTCATCGCGAACTTTTATGGGTTCCCGCCGCAAATTTTAAGGATCTTTACGCGAACTTTTAAGGGTCTTCGCCACGAATTTTTAAAAGTCTTCACCGCGAACTTTTAAAGGTCTTGACCATGAGATTTTAAAGTCTTCATCGCGAACTTTTATGGGTTTCCGCCGCAAATTTAAAGGTCTTCATCGTGAACTTTTAAAGGTCTTCGTCTCTAACTTTTAAAGTACTTCGTAGTTCGACGAAGCTACTACTAAAAAAAGAGACAACAGAGCAAAACAAAGAAGAAAGCACAAGAAAAGAAGAAGAAATTACCTTCGCGTTAATGTTTCCGAGTACACAAAAATAGACTCAAATGGCTTGCAAATACTGTGAATTGATGCTCAACAAATACGAGCATATGGGGTTTATATAGTTATCAAGATATGGCATTAAATATTTATGGGCTCGGTGTGGGACTGTAGATTTAGAGTGAAGACGGCCGGAGAATTTGATCTCCTTAGTTGGAGTCAAACTGTACTCCTATGAAGGATGAGTGGTCGGGCAGTGATAACTCCTAATTCAGTACTAACTAGGTGACATATTTGACTATTTTAATTAAAGAAGGATTGAGTAAGAAAACAAAAGGAAAAGAAGATATATGTGGCATAGTCCAAAAAGTGGGTTGCACATGCAGTTGATAATAAAGAGGTCACACTTTGAGTTGAAAGGGAAAAGCAATTGTGGCCCCTCGTTACCACATGCTCTGTTATAGAATGGAAATTAGGAATACCACAGAGGTCTTTCCTTTTAAAAAAAAAGGAAAAAGAAGAAGGAAATGGCAACATTGAAGAAAGTTGTTACCAATTAATGATCAAAGTTGGTCAAAGAAGATTGTTACCTGTGCATACGGCTTGGTAAAGCTTTGCATCAAGCCATGGAAAATTTCGGGCGCATGCATCAAAGAAAAAGGAAAAAAAATATTATGTTATACTTCAAGCCTAGTCTTGAAGATTAAACAAATCAATCTTGACGAGTCTTGAAGTAGGGGGCATTTGTAGGCATGTAAATTTATTAGAATTAAATTTATTAAATAATTTGGATTATATTTTAAATTCAAGATATATTGGTCCAAATAAATATTATGGGCTAATATAATTAAATTAATTATATAAATCCAACACATATGAGTTAATAAATAAGTCGTATTCCATTGAGCTAGCCCATTTAATTGTGCTAAAGTGATGAGCCCATTTTATTAGGCCCAAGATATCATCTTCAAAGAGTTCCAGTTTAGTGCCACACGTGAAATGATGTGGCACGCCAAGTCAGACAGAAGAGCCAATCAGATCGTGCCACGTGTCAAAATGACAAGGTATGCCAAGTCACATTAGAAGGCCAATGAAACCGCTCCACTTGTGCAAGCGACATGTTCAGGCCAATCAAATGAGGCCATGTCACACTTCAATTTGATTGGTCGGAAAGAGTTTGTTCTTTATCACAACTCTTCCCTTCCACAACTATAAATAGGGGTCTTCATAACCCAGAAAAGGGATCAGAAGTTATAACAAGAAGCAAGAGGGAGCTCGTGGATCAAACGCTGCGGATTTCTCTAAAAGCTACAAGCATTCAAGTGTTCTACGGATTAAAAGATCAAGACGAAGATTCAAGAACAAGTTGCAAGCCCTTGGATTAAAAGTATGTCGAGATCAAGATCAAGCTTCAAGCACTTGGATTAAAATAAAATAAAATTCAAGATTAAGCTCAAAGTCTCTTTTGTTTACTGTTGAAAAGAAGAATCAGAGGATTCATAGAGATTGTAACACTCATATTATTTGAAATAAAATACTACAATTGTTGCGATATTTTTCGGTCTTGATTATATTTTCTCGACGCAATTTATTGTCTACAATAACAATTGATTCCTAATATAAAGGGTAAAGTGTATATAATTGGCAAATTTGTATATAGGATGTAATTAAATTGAAACTTGAGTAGGGACTAGGGAGGGTAAGAAAGTTTCAAATATTGTATAGGAATGTAAAAATTCCAAGTATATTTTCTATATAACTTCAACCAAATTGCAAGATTTAATGTAGTGCAAGGTTGCGTACAGTAGATTCTTGTGGTCCGGCCTTTCCTCGCATCCCGTGCATAGCTGAAGCTTAGTGCGCCGGGTTGCCCTTCTTTTTGGTTGGACAACAAGAAAATTTACTTAGTCTGAAGGTCAAAACCACAACCAATAGGTAGTTCCCTTCAACATTTCTTATGAAGGAAACTTTACTTTGTTCTGATACTAAATTTGGCTTTCTTTCCATAATAGTAATGATTTGGTCACAAGAGGATTGATTGCTCAAACTCTTTCATTACCAGTTATTTGGTAGTGATTATGTCTTAAAGGAAATGGAGGGTCAAAATCTTTATTCTGATTCCTCTTTCTTCAATTGGATGCCCCTGTCTCCAACAAAACAATTCTGGGAAAACTATGGGTACTGTTATAAAATAAAAGCAATTTAGTAAAATGTAAATAAGAAACAAAGATAGAAGAAGGAGTATTTCACTTCCTTTTGGTGTGTCTTTACAATGTCATTTATATAGCTTTTTATATGCATAAAAAGTAAAGACCACTATAGTAAAATAGTGTAAGGGATGGACATAAAGTGAAAATCCATCCACAAACTATTCATGACTTCATCCGCATACTATTTACAACACTCCCCCTTGGATGGCCATGTAAAAAATATATATATCATTAAGAGCCTAATAGAAAATAATGTGGGAAATACATAGTTATTTGCAATACGCATTACTTGCTGCCTCATTAAAAATCTTACCAGGAAAGCCCAATGGGACAAAACCTTAGTTAAGGAAAAAAGAGTACAACGCGTATTTTTACTCCCCCTGATTAACATATCACTTAAGGTCTCGGAGACGTCACATTCCAATCTTGTATATTAACTTCTCAAATGTTGAGGTTGGCAATGTCTTAATAAACAGATCAGCCAAATTATCACTTGAACGAACTTGTTGAACATCTATTTCACCATTCTTTTGAAGATCATGAGTGAAGAAGAATTTTGGTGAAATATGTTTTGTTCTGTCTCCTTTAATATATCCTCCTTTCAGTTGAGCTATACATGCAGCATTGTCTTCATACAATGTTGTTGGAGTATTTCCTTTCAAAGAAAGACCACATGTTTCCTGAATATGTTGAGTTATTGATCTTAATCAAACACATTTTCGACTTGCTTCATGAATGGCTATTATCTCTGTATGATTTGAAGAAGTAGCAACCATAGTCTGTTTCGTTGAACGCCATGATATGTCTGTACCTCCACATGTAAATAAGTAGCCTATATGAGATCGAGCTTTATGTGGATCAGATAAATATACTGCATCTGCATAACCAACTAATGCTGACTTGGATTCATTTGAATAGAATAAACCCATATCAATGGTCCCTTGGAGGTATCTAAATATTTGTTTAATACCATTCTAGTGTCTTTGTGTTGGCGAAGAACTAAATCTTGCCAATAAGCTTACTGAGAAAGCTATATTTGGTCGGGAATTATTGGCAAGATACATTAATGCCCCAATTGCACTAAGAAATGGTACTTCGGCACCAAGAAGCTCTTCATCATTTTCATGAGGTCGAAATGGATATTTCTTTATACCAAGTGATATCACCACCATTGGGGTACTCAATGGATGTGCTTTATCCATATAGAATTGCTTTAAAAAAAATTCGGTGTATGTTGATTGATGGACAAATATTCCATCTTGCATATACTCAATTTGACCAAGACAAAATCTTGTCTTTCCAAGATCTTTCATT
The DNA here is from genome assembly GCA_005239505.1 of Nicotiana paniculata. Classification (NCBI taxonomy): domain Eukaryota; kingdom Viridiplantae; phylum Streptophyta; class Magnoliopsida; order Solanales; family Solanaceae; genus Nicotiana; species Nicotiana paniculata. Next base: position 43,556 of record ML343206.1, on the reverse strand, counting down.
TCAAATTCTTTCTTCAAACAGTCTACTGCTTTTGGAAGCTCCCCAGGAGTTCCAATGATATTTAGATCATCAACATACACGGCGATTATAACAAATCCAGATTCAGACCTTTTTATAAAGACACAAGGACAAACTGGATCATTCTTGTACCCTTCTTTCAACAGGTATTCACTCAGGCGATTGTACCACATACGACCTGATTGTTTCAATCCGTATAAAGATTTCTGAAGCTTTATTGAACAATTTTCACGAAAACTTTTATGTGCTTCTGGCACTTTAAATCCCTCGGGTATTTTCATAAAAATTTCATTGTCTAATGATCCATACAAATAGGCCGTGACAACATCCACTAGACGCATATCAAGTTTTTCATGCACTGCCATATTTATGAGATATCTGAAGGTAATAGCATCCACTACAAGAGAATATGTCTCCATATAATCAATGTCTGACCTTTGTGAAAACTCTTGTGCCACAAGTCGTGCTTTATATCTAACGACTTCATTTTTATCATTTCGTTTTCGCACAAAAATTCATTTGTACCCTACTGGCGTTATACCTTCAGGTGTTCGAACTATGGGTCCGAAGACTTCACGTTTCCCAAATGAAGTTAACTCTGCCTGGATAGCGTCTTTCTATTTTGGCCAATCACTTCTCTGTCTACATTCATCAACAGATTTTGGTTAAAGAAATTCATCTTGTTGCATTATTTCAAATGCAACATTATAAGCAAAAATGTTATCGATAACAATATTATTTTGGTTCCATCTTTTTCCCGTTGAGACGTAACTTATTGATATCTCTTCATTCTCATTATTTTCAGGTACCTGGACCTCCCATAAGGTCTTATCTTTTGTTACGTCTTGGGGATCTTCTTGAGTCACTACCTCCATATTATGATCACTTTGATCATTTGCTCCTTTTCTTCTTCGAAGATTTTTATCTTTAGAACCGATTGGTCTACCACGTTTTAAGTGTGGCATAGACGCATTTGCTTTAATTGATTGTCCTACCGGGATATCAACTCGATTTGGAGCATTAGCAGCTGGAATATGTGACTTAGTCACCCTTGGTAGGTCAGTGAATGCATCTGGCAGTTGATTTGTAATATTTTGCAAATGAATAATCTTTTGAACCTCTTGTTCACATTGATTTGTTCGAGGATCTAAATAAGATAGTGATAATGTATTCCAATCTATCTCCTTTTTCAGCTGCTTATTTTCTCCCCCTAATGTTGGGTATACTGATTCATCAAAATGGATATCAGAAAATCTTGCTATAAATAAATCTCCAGTTATCGGCTCTAGATATTTTATAATAGAAGGAGATTCATATCCAACATATATCCCCAACCTTCTTTGAGGGCCCATTTTTGTGCATTATGGTGGAGCAATTGGACATATATAGCACAACCAAAGATTCTAAGATGGGAAATATTTGGCTCCTGACCAAAAGCCAATTCCAATGGGGAGACTTTGTGATAACTTGTGGGCATTATCCGCACAAGTGCTGCTGCATGCAAAATAGCATGACCCCATACTGAAATGGGAAGTTTTGTTCTCATAAGCATTGGTCTAACAATTAATTGGAGGCATTTGATCAATGATTCCACTAGACCATTTTGTGTATGAACATGAGTAACCGGATGCTCAATTGTTATCCCAGTTGATATACTATAATCATTAAAGGCTTGGGATGTAAACTCACCAGCATTATCAAGACGAATTGTCTTAATTGCATAATCTAGAAATTGTGCTCTTAGCTTTATTATTGATCCAACAATCTCGTAAATGCCAAATTTCGAGTTGATAGTAAGCACACATGTGACCATCTTGTAGATGCATCTACCAAAACCATATAATATCTGAATGGTCTACATGGAGGGTGAATGGGCCCACATATATCACCCTGTATACGTTCCAGAAATGCAGGGGATTCCATCCTAACTTTAATAGTTGATGGTCTAATAATTAATTTGCCTTGAGAACATGCAGCACAAGAGAATTCCTTAAATTGAAGAATCTTCTGGTTTTTCATTAAATGTCTATGTGAATTTCCAATTATTTTACGCATCATATTAGAACCTAGGATGGCCTAACCGGTCATGCCAAATAATAAAATTATCTTGATTAGTAAACTTTTCATTTACTACGGCATGTGTTTCAATCCTACTAATACTTGTGTAGTATAAGCCGGAGGAAAGAGCATGTAACATTTCAAGCACATATTTCTTACCAGACATTGTTGTAGTAATATAAAGATATTCAATTTTTTCATCATTTGTAGTCTAAATATGGTAGCTATTTTGGCGAATATCTTTGAAACTTAATAAGTTTCTTTGAGATTTACTACAATATAGTGCTTCATCAATAGCCAAATTTGTTCTGCCAGGTAGTAATAAATTGGCTCTTCTAGAACCTTCAATTAATCGTGTACTACCGGATATTGTATTAATATTGGCTTCTTTCATTACCAAATAAGATAAATATCTCTTATCCCTTAAAATAGTGTGTGTTGTAGCACTATCCCAGAAGGCATATATAATCTTTATCAATCTTGAGTCCAACTCAAGACTGGGGAATTTTCATATTCTTTATTAAAAAAAACCAAAAATTACATCATAAGAAATATGAAAGACAAACAGAAAAAGAACATTAAGAAATACATTAGGAATATAGAAACTAGCAACACATGATGCATTAGGAAAATACACTCATGAAAAATAAACTAGTTGCAAACATAAAAAAATGACAACTTCTATTATCACTTCATTCCCCAGTAAGATGATTAGTTCTTCAGTCAATATCCTCAAAGAAGTCTCCAGCTTCTAAATGAGTAATATTTGCTAGGCCTCCAAAATCATCATCTTTATACGCAAGATGTGCCTCAGAATTATATTTGTTTGAGGGACCTGCTTCATCATCATTATTTTGAAAGGTCAAATGTATCTCCACATTATTTTCTTTCTTTCTGAGGGAGACTTGATAAAGCTTGACAAAATGATCTGGTGTACGACAAATGCGTGCCCAATGACCTTTCATACCGCATCGATGCCACATACTAATTTTACCTTTTGAAGGATTAATCTGAGAACTCTTATTGTTCTCCAGTTTATTTCCACCATAATGACGATAATTGTTTCGGCCACGTCCACGTCTACGACCATGTCCTCGGCCACGGTAATTATTTTATTTTCCTTCAAACTTATCATATGTTGCTACAACATTCACTTTCGGGAATGGAGCTGATCCGGTGGGACGGACTTCATGATTTTTTATTAATAGAGCATTATTTTGTTATGCCACAAGTAGGCATGTGATTAACTCAGAATATTTCTTAAAACCTTTTTCACGGTATTGTTGTTGTAGCACCACATTTGAAGCATGAAAAGTAGAAAATATTTTTTCCAATAAGTCCTCATCTGTGATAGTGTCTCCACATAATTTTAATAGAGAACTTACTTTAAAGATAGCAGAATTATACTCACTTACAGTTTTAAAGTCTTGCAACCTTAAATGTATCCACTCATACCGAGCTTTCGGTAATACCGTAAGTTTTAGGTGGTCATATCGATCCTTCAAATTAATCCATAATACAAGTGGATCTTTTACGGTTAAATATTCAATTTTTAACCCTTCATATAGATGATGACGAAGTAAAATCATGGCCTTCGCTTTATCCTGATTTGATGCTTCATTTCCTTGTATAATAGTATTTCCAAGACCTTTAGCGTCAAGGTGAATTTCAGCATCAAGGACCCATGACAAATAATTCTTCCCCGTGATATCAAGTGCCACAAATTCAAGTTTTGACAAAGTCGACATAGTAAAAACTACAATAAAAAAATTTGTAAAAGTAAATATAAAGATAATCGTGAAATAACAGTGATTATAATCAATTCAATAAACATATGAGTAAGCTGGTGAGATTCTTTATGACATTAAGTAAAGTATTTTTGGAGTAGAAGTCACTTAATAAAATATATATAACTCATCATAGTTGTAATTATATTATGTACGTGAGATAGCAGTTAACATGGTTATATAAGAGTAAAGCACTTGGTAAAGTTTACATGCAAAATATGCACAACAGCATTATTTAGACTAACTTTAAAAGAAACATACTTGATCCGAGGAGGAGAATAAGCATAACTTAGAGATTATGGATTTGGTTAGAGCTTCGTGCTGATAACGTGTTATAAATAAAAGCAATTTAGTAAAATGTAAATAAGAAACAAAGATAGAAGAATGAGTATTTCACTTCCTTTTGGTGTGTCTTTACAATGTCATTTACATAGCTTTTTATACGCATAAAAAGTAAAGATCACTATATTAAAATAGTGTAAGGGATGGACGTAAAGTGGAAATCCATTCACAAACTATTCATACATAGACTTCATCCACATACTATTTACAACACGTACCAAATTATAAAAACTTGATTTATGCAATTCTTCAACGGTTTAATCTAGGCAAACTCCAAGTCGAAAAATATCTTTTTTTATATAAAAATTTCTAAAAAAATGAAATCAATAAAATAAGAGAAAGTACAAGAGCCACCCAATAAATGATTGCCAAACAAGAGGAAGGGAATATCCAATGACGTAGTTCATCCCTTCTCCACCCAAAAACCCCTTTTAAACCCCTAAAAAATACAACAATTTCTCACACCACCTTATCTCCATTCACCCAATTTAAACACTGCTCCTTCCCCCTTTCTCCTCTTCTTTCCCAAATGTTCAAGAATTCATGACAACTCTACTACCCCCCACCCCCCCTTCACCTTCCCCCACTTCACCATCTTCTCCATTTCCTTTCTCCCACAAAAATCTTTCTTTCCACTTCACTTGCAAAGCTACAAGCTCATTTCAACCACAACCAACCTCAAATTCCTCAAACCCCACTTCCTTAATTTCTTCCAAGAACTCATTTTTAGCTTCTTCTGATAATACCCTTTTGACCCTTTTACAACAAAGGAAAACTGATGAAGCTTGGTTATACTACACCAAGAATCTTGATCAACAACAACTCCCTAACCCCACTTGCCTTAGCCGTTTAGTTTCTCAATTATCTTATCAAAATTCCACTGTCAGTCTCCGCCGTGCTCAGTCCATTATCCAACGCCTCCGCCACGAGCGGCAGCTCCACCGTCTTGATGCTAATTCCCTTGGTCTTCTTGCTAGTGCTGCAGCTAAAGGTGGACATGTTCTTTATGCATCCTCTATTATTAAGTCTATGTTAAAATCAGGTTATCTTCCACATGTTAAAGCTTGGAGTTCTGTTATTAGTAAACTTGCTTCTTTAGGTGATGATAGTCCAATGGAAGCTATAAAGATTTTTAGTGCTGTTACTAAAAGGGTTAGAAGGTTTTCTGATCCTGCTGTTGTTAAGCTGTCGAAACCGGATACGGCTGCTTATAATGCTGTTTTGAATGCTTGTGCTAATCTTGGTGATAAAAATAGGTTCTTGGAGTTATTTGATGAGATGAGTGAGTTTGATTGTGAGCCTGATGTTTTGACTTACAATGTGATGATTAAGCTTTGTGCAAGAGCTGATAGGAAGGATTTGCTTGTGTTTGTATTGGAAAGGATACTTGAGAAGGGAATTCCGTTGTGTATGTCGACATTTCAGTCTCTAGTTGCTGCGTATGTTGGTTTTGGTGATTTAGTAACTGCTGAAAAAGTTGTTCAGGCAATGAGGGAAGGGAGGAGGGATCTTTGCAAGATTCTAAGAGAGGCTAATGTGGAAGAGGTGTGTTTTAATGATACGGATGTGTTTGAAAAGTTGCTTCCGAATTCTGTTAATTCAATAGATAATGAGCCGCCTGAGTTGTCCCGAGTATTTGAACCAAATTCTAGGATGTATACGACTTTAATGAAAGGTTATATGAATGCAGGCCGTGTTACGGATATGGTGAGGATGCTCGAGGCAATGAGGCATTTAGGCGATAGTGAGAGCCACCCGGATCATGTCACTTACACAACAGTTATTACTGCATTTGTGAAGCAAGGTTTAATGGATAGGGCACGGGAGGTGCTCGCTGAGATGGCCAGAATTGGTGTGCCTGCTAATAGAGTCACTTATAATGTTCTAATCAAGGGATATTGCCAGCAACTGCAGATTGACAAGGCAGAAGAGCTGGTTAAGGAGATGACTGATACTGGAATAGAGCCTGATGTGGTTTCCTATAACACAATCATTGATGGATGTATATTGGTAGATGACAGTGCAGGAGCTCTCTCTTACTTCAATGAGATGCGAGCGAGAGGTATTGCTCCGACCAAAGTAAGTTACACCACGTTGATGAAAGCTTTTGCCTCGTCTGGTCAGGCGAAGCTAGCTAACAAGGTATTTGACGAGATGCTTAAAGACCCTCGAGTTAAAGTTGATTTGGTCGCTTGGAACATGTTGGTTGATGTATACTCTAAGCTTGGAAAGGTTGAGGAAGCAAAGAGTGTGATTGAGAGGATGAAAGAAAGCGGAATCTACCCGAATGTGGCTACTTATGGGAGTCTTGCAAATGGAATTGCTTTGGCCAGGAAGCCGGGAGAAGCGCTTTTACTTTGGAATGAGATAAGGCAGAGGTGTGGGATGGGAACAGCAGAGGAGTCTAATCCTTCTTCAGGTCTTCCACCATTGGAACCTGATGAAGGATTGTTGGATACTTTGGCAGATATATGTGTTAGGGCAGCTTTCTTCAAGAAAGCTTTGGAGATTGTTGCTTGCATGGAGCAACATGGGATACCACCAAATAAGACTAAGTTTACTAGGATCTACGTTGAGATGCACTCGAGGATGTTTACCAGCAAGCATGCATCGCAAGCTAGACAGGACAGGAGAAAGGAGCGAAAACGAGCAGCTGAGGCATTCAAGTTCTGGTTGGGATTGCCCAACTCTTATTATGGAAGTGAGTGGCGCCTTGATTCAGTAATTGACGAAGAATATGTATCTGAGTAATTGAAGGTGAAATGGATCAGGTTATAGAACATAGATATTATACTTGAATATAAATCTGAAAGTTTGTTATGTTTATACATCGGAATAAATTTGATACAGCTTTCTACTCAATTCTAGTATAGTTGGACAGCAGGACTTTAATGTAATGAAGCCCTGATTTAACCATACTGTATTCCATCTTTGATAAAGAGCAATTATACTTTTACAGCCTCTAACTTGTTTGGGACGATGGCGCAGTAATACTAGTAGTTGTTGTAATTAGTACTTTTATGTGCTACCAAACTTCATGAGGTATATACAACTACAAGATTTCCTGTTACCATACCTATTCATGTTCAAGACTTCTGCCTCTCACTATTAAGAAGAATTGTGGTGGGATGAATAAAATCCCTCTACCCTTAACCAAAAAGGTCTCCGGTTCAAGACCAAGGAATCGAAAAGATCCTGGTATAGAGCATTTCCTCTTTAATGAATCTTAGGTGGTGTGAATCTAGATTAGTAAGGGCCCAAAACAAGTATCGAACACCGGGTGGAAAACCAAAAAGAAAAGTTCTACCACTCGGAGTATAACTTTGCATCGTATGGTTCTTGTTTCATTTAGCATAATATGCTTCTTGGTTTAGCCTCTGCTGCAAGTAGAGACTCAACTCAGGGGTACACCCTTAGCTCCCCTCCAAAAGGAAAGCCTATAAAACAGGTTAGGATGGATTATATAAAGGTTCACTTTCTTCTTCCCTAGACTGGAGCCTGGAAAGGAAATCATTTGACATCTTGCTGGCCAATAAGATGCTACATTCCCTGTTGGTTATTCGATTCCAGCTTTCTTTGGAGAATGGTTAAGAAAAAACTACCTTGGTGTTCCTTCCACCTTATTCAAGAATGTTTAGGAGTTGACAAAAACTTGATTAATTTTATTTGCTCAACTCATGCTGAAATATTAAAAACTAGGCTTGTAACATAACAATACGGGATGATATCAAGGGCGCCTGCTATTATGGGTTTATTTCTTCAGAATCACCTGAAGGTCGAATAGTTAGAACCTTTCGCATGAAAAGAACAAATTAACACATTAAGAAGCCAAAAAGGCATGAAGCTTTTTCCACAAACTAGTGCAAGTAATTATGTACAACTTCTGGAAAATAAACAACAAGACATGATTTTAATTGTCCCCTTTGTGTTAGTGTTATTCGATTATCTTCTTGACCTTGACGTTTGTGAATAAGATGATGATACCACCTGCATGAAGATGATTTAAGATGTCAATTTGAGGATATTTACCATTCAAATTTTTGCACAATAGGTGGGAACCCAAAATTTTGATACAAAAAGTGATGTTTTCATTACTGAAAACTAAGAAGCAAAGAGCAGCAAATGAGTTTCGAATTTTCAATGATCGGTTGGGGGATAAACATACGTAAAAACTATTGTTCTGGTATTCATATTCTCTGTCTCCTTTTGAGTTTCAAACTGAGGCAGTGCTTTGTAAAGAGCAAATTGTGCTTTTGGTACTCAGTCTACAGGATACGCCCTGTTTTTTGTTCTACTTTTAAACTCTTTACATGATAGTCTGACTTTAAAATAACGTGCAACAAAAAGACCTCGTAAGGTGTTATCTTTTCAATGGAAAAATCATGTGTCTTGTAAATGATTCAGTTATATCATTTATTAATTATATTTAGATGAAATAAAACCCATCAATTGGCTCCAAAGACTACCCTTACCTCAATGGTGCGTACAAAATTAAGTCCTCCGAGTATTGAAGTAAAAGAATAACCATCTACTGTTTTAGAAATATTTAATTTTTTAATATAAAATGAAATATAACAACTAAGTTTTAACATTGTATCAAAACAAAACACGAACCTGGCTACTTAATAATGAACACACCTCCTGTGAACTAATTTATTGCCTTTATTTCATTTTATAGGAAATCAACAAATAAATAAATAAATTTTATCTTAACTATTTTTAAAACAAAAGAAAACTAACATTATTTTAAGGTATATTATAATGTACAAGTATGATAAAGAAAAAAGTATGAACCTTATAAACAAGGTTCCCCATGCGGTTTTGGCTATCTCGTAAAATATAAAAGCCAGACATTACGATACCTGATATGTCTTGGAACCCTTCTTTAGTAAATGACCAACAGTATTTAGATTATCCACAAGTGTGTCAATATCTGGAACATTTAGTGCAATCCGATCTGCCAGACTATATATTTCCTGAAAAACAAATGCTCGTATCAGACTTTTTCCAATTCTTGACTTGTACTTTTGCCAGAAAATATACAATGACGAAATGATGGCTTACTGAAATTGAAAAGCAATCCTTTTGCTGTGACTCTGACTGCTTATGCAATTCACTCAAAAACCGCTTTGCTTCTTTCTGTTGACTCATTCCCCCACTCCGTCCAAAATCCACAAAACCATGCTCGTCAACATACTTATCATACAATGATTCATTCATTATTTCCACAACATCCTGAAAATTGATCATGCATGAATTAAGGACCTTCGGATAGAGCAATTTGATGATCAAGATTATAGTAAGTCTGGAATGACTTTTAGAAAATGATTGTAATTAGCCAAGTATTGTCTAGAAAATGTATGCGATGAGCAACTACAAAGACATCTATTTACCAGAGCATCTTGCTCAGTTATCTCTTCTCTTAGATCCACTCTAGCTCGAGCTTGTGCCAACCTAACTAAGCTTTCTAATTGCCTTGCTGTTATTGGTGTACCATCAGCGGACGTATTATGATCCCTCAACTTCAAGTAAAACTTCTGCAAGATTTCTGCTGCTGGTTTTGTCATCCTTGAACCAAATGACAAGTAGATAAATAAACATTTGAAAAAGTAGATAAAACTTTGAAAACTAAAGAAAGCAGATTTAACAACCTAGGAAATATATAAGTTCTTGCATAAGCAATGTATTTACGCAGAAGAGGGCCAGGCAATGGAACAAAATCACTGTCTTTCTTAGCGTCAAGTTTCAGTTTTGCAACTAAAGAACCCTGTTTTGCATTCATGTCAATTTCTCTAACATCCAGCAAGGCTGCATAACAAAACAAATAAATAAGAGCAATTTGTATAAAAGTATCTCCTGCTGAGATAGTTGTTGGTAAAAGGCAAACCTGTACATAACCGTTTCGTGATTGGTGGCTGTTCTACACTTTTTGCATGAAGCTGACAAGGAAAAGCTTTAACTCATACCTTTTTTCACATGAATAACACTAATGATAACCATATAACTGCATCGACTGATAAAATTTCAATCAATTGTATTGCACAACATGTGTGATGGTAAAAGGACATTTTCCTCGAAAAACTCAAGAAGACAATGAAAAAAACAGCAGGCCAAGTGACAGGATCCTAATCTTATGACAAACAAATCAAGGATGGCATCAAAGAGTTATCTGCCATCAAGCCCCCTCCCCTTATTTAGCTTGCCTGCCGTCACTTGAACTGTTAACATGCTAAATGGCTTATATGGAACTCCAACATTGCTATCTTAGTGATTTCAGAAAGAGTTCGAACCAGTTAGACAACACATATAGCACACCACCTCTTTGCCCGTGATGACTAATAAAATATAGAGTGCTCCTGTCCCTCTAATCTCAGGTTCATTTTTAACGAGAGAATGTCAAATGTTGATAGGTCGTATTTATTCATAGTTCCACTATCAAGCTTAAGACAGTGCAAGATAATTTTTCATGACATCAAACGCTCCAACTACGTAATGCAGTATGAGTGAATTTAGATAGTATTTCATATTGGTCAAGTAGAATACTTAAAAGAAAGTGATTACTGCAACTGCAACAAGAATTGTCTCCGTATAGAAAAAAAAAAAGGATACAAGGCAATGATTTTGACAGTTAGAGATTTCTGACAAAAAGTTTAACGATTTTCGATTTGAACAAAAATTTGCAGAAAGGAGCGAGGACACTTACTGACATAATGTGCTCAGAGAGTCGCTTGTCCAGCACTTCATCAGGTTTATCAAGTAGTATGAAAACCAAATCAAATCGTGAAAGCAAAGCACCGCTCATCTTCAAGTTCTCGTTCACAGTTTTTGCACGGCTGCAAGAAATAATTTTACACATTATTACCATGGATTAATAGATTTTAAAATACCAAGATGACAATGCAAGTATTCTTATGAATCTAAGTTTTCATTATTATATGAGATCGATTCTTCTCCTATCTTCTTTCTCCCCCTTTTTGTTTCATCTTTCTTCAACGTGTCACCCTTCAACCGCCAGCCCATCCCACAGCTCCTTTGCCATCTTCCCCTCCCCCCTGCCCTGCCCACCTCAAGTCCTATTTTATCAGCATAGTTCAACTTCTCCTCAATAATTTCTCTCACACCTAGTTGTACCTTCCCAACCTTCTTCCTCCTCTTCTTTTTCTTCTTCCCCCTCCTATTACCATGCCAGCTGGCAGCCACCTTCCTCTTCTTCTCCTCCTTTTCTCCTTACCTAGCCTCCATTCTTCTTCATTACTTTCCTCTTTTCTCTCTTCATCTCGTCCATCGGATCCGTAGGCCTAGTCCTGCACCTGCTCAATTCTATTGCTTTGTTTTCTATCCTCCGTTGTTGTACATCAAGCTGCCAATTATGCCACTGCTCTTTTTGCTTTGTGTTCTATCTCCTGTGTTGTACATTAAGCCACTAATTATGCCACTTCTGTTTTTGCTTCTGTTTTCATTTCCTCCGCGATTGTTACCTGATTTACACTCCTACCATTAAGCACATCTTGATCACGTGGAATTTGAAAGGATAAACGGATAATAGATCAAATAGGGCGAAAATAAGCATTAGGCAAAGCAGCTAAACAAATAAGCAAAATCCTGAAGAGTTTTTGTGCATTTTAGCCCAATAATGATCTAAAGACATCAACTTTTGGACTTCACATAGCAGCGGGGACATTTCTGTTAAGTTATGCTACAGGAGGCTAACCATCGGTGTCCAATTCCCTTCATGGCCTTGAGGAAGATGTGAAGATCCAAAAGTCCCCAGTAATGTAGCTTGTTTTTGTTGGGTGCTAGGAGATGGTGCATGTCTTACTCGGATATATTTGCAAAAAAGAGAAATGATGATCTTTCAGTAAATGCTTTATGTGTAAAAAGGAAGTGAAGGACAGTAGTCATCTCTTTCTGTGTTGTTTTTTAGCTAGGCAACTTTGGAACTTGTCTTTTAACAATTAACATTATTGGGATAGAATGGGTGATGCCACTGCCTGTTAAGGAGCTCTCTAGCAGCTGGATGGGCTGCAAATGCAATAAAGAACTGAGACAGATATGGAGAACAATTCCAGCATGTGTCTGCTATGTCTATGGAAAGAAAGGAACCAGAGATGCTTTGAGGGCGAAATTACTACTTTACTTATCTTAAAGTGAAGTGTTTATGTTTGGTATCTCTCTGGTCTAATCTAAGAAATGTATATAAGGAGGATAGCATGACCACTTGTATGTTGGCTATCCCCTCTTTTTGTAATGTCCAGCATTATCATCGTGCTTCACTGCTTTGTCAATAATTCTTTGCTTACATAACCCAATAAGTGATCTAAAGGCATCAAGAATCATTAAACCAATCATCCATAATATTCAAATGATTAACATGAGTGAGTTTTTCAAAATACTTGTAGTGGCCACCGACAGGGTTCGCTGCTGCTAAAACAGATGTCCGTGCTGGCAAACTTGCAACAAGTCCCGCCTTTGCAACAGAGACACACTGTTGTTCCATAGCCTCTAATAGGGCCTATAGTCATGATAAAATAATTAGGTCCTGATATTAAGTGTGAAATACCAATTGATAGTATAATTCATTTAATAAGAAGACCTGATGTTCTGCAGACATTTTGTCAAACTCGTCAATGCAACATAATCCACGATCTGCAAGAACCATAGCACCTAACCATGCCAAAAAGCAATGCAGGACATTATAAGCATTTTGGGACCCAGATGACTACCATAAGAAATGACTAAAATAAAGGCATAACTTCTCTTCCACTTAAAAAGAAGAAAAGAAAAAGGGGGGAAAGGAAATCTAGAGGAATCTTTATGTCTTTTACAACGAGAAACACAGGATACAACAGTACTTGGACAGGAATTACAACACTCACTCCTCAAAACTCAAAAGTGATGATGCAGTGCTCCATATAGCTACTTGAATATAACTCTTTGCCGCTATAGATATGATGATCTGAAAACCATCCTTTTGACTATTTTATTCCTTGTCAAACTTCAATTCCATGGTCAGTTTACCTCAGGAGTATGTCAAGCCAAGAAATACCGCAGCAATGGTTGGTCGTCTGAAAATGCATGTCTTATGACCTATGCTGCTAGAAAGTCTTTCATTTCAAAGTCTTGACTGACGTACATCTTCTGGAGCTAGAAGAAGATCAAGCTGAACATGTGTAACGTATAATAATGTTGCAGCTAATGGGCAGGAGATCTTGTCTATTGGGCTATTGGCAGAAAATTGGAAGGGTGAATGAAGCTCTCTCTTTACGAAAAGGAAAGACCAAAACTTTCAGAGAGAACATAGGCTACCAAACCTAGGTTTGGATCACTGCTTTTGCTGAAAAATACACAAAAAAATGGCAATGAGACACTTGCTCTTGTTTGGGTTCCGCCTCATAGATTCTTTTCTGAATTTCTCTTTCAGATCCAGATGCACACTCCTCTAACACAGTTAAACTCTAGTACCAGATTTATCCCAGTGATTCACTTACGTGTCTTTTTTTTTAATTGGTAGCCAGGCGCTTAACTTGCGAGTCTTGGGTGATTAATTATACAAAATGGATTCATTTACCATGTTTAGTTCTTATTCAGATCTTTTCATCCCAAGCACCCTATTTTCAGTCTCTATGATTCATTGACTGATATAACCTTCACGTTTTTACAAAGTCTCAGCCGCCAGTCAGAAAGGGCCTTAACCTTTGTGACGTCGCCAAAATGCCTGTCGACATACTTGTCCTCAGTCTCACAATTGCAAGCCCTAGAAATTTTAATTACCAAGCATTGCTCCGTAGCAAATTCATTTGTTTCCTCGAACCATTCCTAACACTAAAAACCAAAGAGCAACAGGATGGTTGGATGAGGCAACATCAAAGAAGCAAATATAAAAGCCTTTTCTCAAGAGCAGAAAGAAAGCCTTATACTGAGCAAAGTATTCATCAGTCGCATCTACAATCATGCAGAACTCAGAGTAACAGATCTGAACTCTCCGGGAAAAACTGTTTGCCAAACAGTTTTCCCTTGACGAACTGATGCCTTGACAGGCTAATAATGAGATAACTGACAGTCAGTTTTATCTTCTTCGCTAGAACATACATATCAACTGGATGACCAAAAGCAGAAGCTTCCACGTGCTCAAGCAAGTTTCTCCCAATTGGGGAACCTCTTTGTAGACTCAATGCTGTAAAGAATCACCATCCTCAGTGATGGTGTTCTATTGTCACATAACTTATCAATGAAGAGTCAGCAGTACTAGCAAAGTCACTAATCATATGAGCAACCAATGATGAGTTAACAATATCGGCAGAGTCACTAACTTCTAATTTGAGCATCCTTTTTTGACTTCTATGATTCTGGTTGAGGCTGCAAGACCCCGCACTGATGTGCTTTAAGATTGTGATAACACTGGCTGTATGAAAATTGATATATATTGATATTTTTCCGGTCACCAGAAATGTTTTAATTAAATGTGGGAACCGCCTTGTCTAGAAGTTAAAATACTAGACTGGGGTCACATTTATTTAGTTATTTTAGGTTTACAACACAGATTGCATGCTGGCCTGGTTCTTTTTTGTAGACCAATACCTTTTCATTCCATACAGAATTATGTAAACTGCCTTGTTTAAAGCTTAAACTATTAGAGATCAGACACATTTCTTTTTATGTTTTAGGTCAACAGTCTTAGCTGTCCCTTCACTTGATATTACAATAAAATATCATTCCTATAGTTCCGGAAGATATATTGGCTCTTAACATTAATCCAGCAGGATGTTTAATATGCTTACCTATAAGCTGGAGCTACAACCAAAATTCACATAGCTCAGGCACTAATTTCTTTTTATAAGGTAAGATTTTATTGATATACCGCACTAAGACAATATTGTTTGGGAATTACAAGAAGCTGGACTTGTTTTACATTGCAGGCTCATCACATTCAACTAGTCCAACTTTTCCTCTTCGGATTGAGAAGGGAAGTATGTTTCTTTGTTGGATTTTGAAGCTAGACAAATGAGTATATAACATCAAAAGGCAAAGAAAAAAAAAATTCTATACAACAATACAGATTATAAATTTCTAAAAGAATATAGCTAGACAAATTTACACGTAATTCATCATTTTTCCTCTATCTGGAAGGTGAGAAAGGACACCACCAACCATACAAACTAGGAACCATTATAATAGCACCTGGTTTATTACAAGGAACTATAACAAGTTCAAATCATTTTTACAAGACACACCCTCCCTCAAAAATAAACAAATTAATAAGAATTCTCATATAACTATGATAAACCAAATGTTCATTTTAGTTCCTCTATGTGTTAAATATAACAATAACAAACCTAGTAGTTTTCCGCAAGTGGGGTCTGGGGAGGGTAAGATATACGCAACCTTACCCCTACCCCTGGAAGGGCAGAGAGGTTGTTTCCGATAGACCCTCGGCTAGAGAATGACCGAAAAAGAAAAGGTAATTGCAACAAGTAGGAATAACAGCAAGATGAAATAAGATCGAATCCAAGAATGCAGTCAAACTCTAGGTAGTAATAGCCATCTATGAATAAAAGATAACATACTAACACTAATGCTAGCAAACTGAGTAAGACAAAGAGAAAGCAATATTGCTTTAAATATAACTTTCTGCATAAAGATCCAATAAAATGGTGAATTTCTAAATTGCATCTCACGCAAATAGAAAAAGAAACTGTTACCTGCTTCAAACGCATAGTCACCGGTCAAAGGATCCTTGACAACAGCAACAGTAAGGCCAGCATTGGTTGTTGCATTACCACAAATGTATATGCCACGAGGAGAAATGGAAGCTGCCGCTTGAAGTAGTTGACTTTTCCCCAATCCAGGATCACCTAAATTGCTTTCCAGAAGAAAAAAAAATTGGTAACTGCTTTCCAGAATTTATTTCCACAAGGACCAAAGAAGTCAAACTATTCTGTCACATACCGACAATTATTATGTGGATATCTCCTCTCACGGGAACCTTATTCTGATCCATTGAATGCTTCCTCACACCCCCAAATAAAGCTAATGTAATTCCCGCTATATAGGAAAAAAAGAGAACAAGTAAAAGAGTAAAGAGGATCAAGCCATCTACAAACCAACAGAATGACCACTTAAAACAGTTCATGGGAACAAAACAAATTCCTCAAAACACAATGTAAACAACACAAGAAAGGAATGCGATCATGTTTCAAATGTATGTATGTCCTTTTTCCATGACTCAAATACCCGTAGTTACAATAAGCAAACACAAGGTAAAGTAATGAAAGAGTTTCTCAAGGCACAAAAGCAACCGAGCCAAACACTTAGGAAGTAGGACAAGTGATAAAAATCTCCTCCATATTAGTTCAGGCAAAGAGATTATTTCAGTGTTTTTCTTCTGGTTAAGAGGAGAAAGATGAAGAAAATCTAAGTAGTAAATGGAAGATAGCTGTGTTTCACCTTTGATATATTTATACCTAACGAATCCAATAAAAAGATGCTCTTCATTCGAAGTATTTCAAAGAAAAGTGGCAGGATAGACAGTTGACAGCTCAAGAAATCAAGTCCCTACTTCATGAGATAGAGCACACCAAAGCAAAAAAAGGGGAAACAGAAACGATGACAATGACAACTACAAAGAAATTAAAGGGCACAAAAGTCGGGTATCTTCCCATGCCTAACCAAAGAACAAGTTTGAAGGAAAGATCGTCAAATATAATCATATAATTGCTCCATTGTATTGACAATTTCAAAAGCTAATGTAGTATGATTGATGGTGGTCAAGCAGGCCCCCTGTCTTCTCAGCCATTAGTATACTCAATAAATATATTACAAAATGATTCATCAATATAAAGCTTTTCTTTACGTATACCCAAAAACAGAAAGACGTTCTTGGAGGGTAAACCACTAAACCTTGATATAAATTACCATAAGGACTGCCAGAAATTGTGAACACTCTTGTTTAAAGATGAAAAATTGCATGACATGCATTGGACTAGTCAATCATCCTGGATCATACTTCCTATTTATGGAAGAGAGTTCACAGGATACCATCAAAATTTGAACAAAATTCTTGTTGTGTGTCTATGACTGCTTGGAGATGTTTGGAGGCTAAAGGTGTGCTTGTAGCCTACATTAGGGTGATTAAAGACATGTATGATGGAGCTAAGACCCGGGTAAGGACAGTGAGAGGAGACTTAGAACACTTTCCGGTTGTGATGGGATTGTACAAAGGATCAACCCTTGGCTCGTTTTTATTTTTTTTATTCACCTTGCGATGGACGCACTGACACGACACATTCAAGGGGAGGTGATGTGATGTATGCTATTTGCACTGCAGATGACATAGTTCTGATTGAAGAGACGTGAGATGGTATTAACAAGAGGTTGGAGGTCTGGCGACAAACCCTAGAGTCTAAAGGTTTCAACTTGAGCAGGACCAAGACAGAATACTTGGAGTACAAGTTCAGCGATGTAACCTAGGAAGCGGACATGGATGTGAGGTTTGGTACTCAAGTCATCCCCAAGAGAGGTAGTTTCAAGTACCTTGGGTCAGTAATACAAGGAAATGGGGAGATTGATGAGGATATCACACACCGTACTTGGAGCAGGGTGGATGAAATGAGGGCTCGCTTCCAGTGTCTTGTGTGATAAGAATATGCAACTAAAACTCAAAGGTAAGTTCTACAAAGTGGTGGTTAGACCGACAATGTTATATGAGGCAGAGTGTTGGCCAATCAAAAACTCTCATGTCCATAAGATGAAAGTAGTTGAAATGAGGATGTTGAGATGGATGTGTGGACATATCAGGTTAGATAAGATTAGGAATGAAGTTACTGGGATAAGGTGGGAGTGGCCCCCGTGGAAGATAAGATGCGGGAGGCGAGACTAAGATGGTTTGGACATATGAAGAGGAGAAGTACAGATACCCCGGCTACTAGGTGTGACAGGTTGGCCTGGTGGGTATGAGAAGGGGACAGGGGTAGAGATAGGCCAAAGAAGTATTGGGGAGAACATGACGTAGTTGGAGCTTACCGAGGACATGACCCTTGATAGGAGGGTGTGGAGGTCAAGAATTAGAGTAGAAGGTTAGTAGGTAGTTGAGTGTTTCCCTTTTCTATCTCAGGCCGGTAGCATTAGTATTAGCACGGTATTTTTTTATTCTTATGTGAAAATCATTTGCATCCCCCAAGTTTGCTTTAAGAATCAAACTCATCCTCCAACTTTAAACAACTATCATTTTGCTCCTCATATCAAAGGTGACCTCTTAAAATGCCTATTTTACCCACTAAAATTTTTATCTCTTATTTTTATTCTTCAATATGATGAATTTCTTTTAATTTCAATTTATGTTATCGACTTGCCTATAGACAAATTAAAGAAACTTTTTCGAAACTCAAAAAAGTGAGAAGTAGTAGTCAAGCATATAAGTTAATGACGTTCAGCAGTGAAATAATGAGAAAATTTTTAAAAATTACAATAAATACTTTACTCTTATCAGTAATTTTATTAATAGCAATCAAAACTCAATCTATTTACAACAAAAAAAGAGTGAAAATTTTATAAATTATACAATGAAAGTAATAAAAAAATGATGGGCGAAAAAAAAAGGTAAATCATATAATAAAATTACAAAAATTGTCTATTACACTTTACCTAAACTTTAATTATAATTTAGAAAAAATCTACTAATAACAATCAAAACTCGGAACTTTATACACACATGAAGAATAATAAAAATAGTAGAACTTAAATCACACACACACTGACATACATTATATGCATTTTAATCTACATAATATTAAAATAATAATAATAATAATAATAGTAAAGCAGCAATACATCTTATATTAAATTTATAATACGATTATTTTATTTATAATGTTATTGAACTTGGATTAAATTATATAATAAGATGTAGTATTATTTAAATTATGAATAAATACCTGCATTAAAAAATATCTAGATAATATAAAAAAGGTATTACGTATATGGGGAGTTGAAAATGTCAAAGGGTACAATAGACATTGCTTATGATAAAAAGATAAAAATGACAATTGTATAAAGTTGGAGGATGAGTTTGATTTTTAGAGTAAACTTGGGGGATGTAAATGATTTTCACCCTTTTATTCTTAGATTGCTATTACTACCTATTGTTTAATTGCTATCGTTCGCTTCGATTTTCTTAATATCTAGTTATTATTACTACTTGTTTCCACTGCTTCTTTTCATCTTGTCTTTAGCCGAGAGTCTATCGGAAATAGCTTCTCTGCTCTCCCAGGATAGAGGAAAGGACTGCGTACAGACTATCCTCCCTAGACCCTACCTGTGGGTATTCACTGGGCTTTTTCTTTTTTTGTCTATAACTGCTTGATAAACTTTTCAACAGCGAACGCAGTTATGAGCAGATCAAAGAGAAAATTCACTTTTGAAGATATTCTCAGTCCACTGTATCCCGATAACTTGTCCTTGATGCCCTGAATTCTATTCCATTTTAGCTGGAGATAAATTTACTCCCCAGCACACAGCAGTTTGGAAGAACTTTTATCATCATGGAGATCCTAGACATATCTCAGCACCATCAGCTGTACATAGGACCTTGCAACATGATTGTTGCTGTAAATGTTGATGAGGTTCTTCAGATATAAGCATTTAGCCATGACTATTAAAATTGAACATTGTCCCTCATCAGAGCTTTGAAAACTTCATGATTCTCTAGTTTAATAGTAAGACTAGTGCAAACTGTAAAAAATAGAGCTAGCATAGCTTGTAACATTTTCTTTCTTTTTTCTTTCTAGGATTACCACCTGAATATTTGACCTCAAAAACTCGACCTTTTCATAACAGAAATCCTTAATGGAAACAAAAGCCAACTCTTAAAACCTATATAGATTGCTTTCCTAAAACTAACAAGAAGTCTAAGGAGAAAATAGTCATCCACCCAATAGACGTGAATCTACTTGATTTCTATTCTGCAGTAAACGGTCATCACCATATGAAAAGGGATTACGACTGGAAGGCATTAATCTTGAGTCCAAAGACAAACAATCCTGCCCCGGATAATTACTCTATGCTGTGAAAATGAGATATAAAGAAAAGCCAAATGTCCAACAAGAGGGTTGGATACAAAGAACTCAATTCATCTTCAAAGACTCTCAATTTGATATATGTCCTTATACAACCAGGTAAGCTCTTGTTCATCACCATGCAGCAGAGTACACATCAATAAATTAAGGAAAGATAGCTTATTAAGGAAATAATAATAATAACTCATCCCAGTGGTTATGTATACCTTTAACGAGCTCGTGACCATAGATCGAGGGACAGATAGATTGAAGTACTTGTCGGAAGACATCAGAACCATATTCTTCAGAAAACTTAACAATAAACTCCAAATCCTTTGAAGTGAATGAGAATAAATCAAAAAGCTCTGTAGATCTAGCATTAGAATTATCTTGTGAACCCTGCAGTGTTGATTGAGACTTCGAGTTTGTAATAGAAACTACTTCTAGATACAAATAATGAAGTCCTTGATTCTTGCTTTTTGACTTTCCTGCATTTACCAAGGTTCTCTTGCAGTTAACATCTGACATAGGTTAACTGAAAATGAAGTACATAGCAGCAAATCAAAAGCCTATTTTTGATCCAGTTATCAACAGCATCTACAATTTATTCAATGTGAACATCCCATATTTCTCTGCAGTGCAGTAGGAAGATTGGTAAAATGAGTTTGTCTATCCCAGATATCAGTTATCTCAGGCAAAGGCTAAATATCTGTGATTTTTGGCTCAATGTAGGGTGCTGAAACATAACTATTTCGAATGTCAATTTATTATAAGGCACTTTATCAATATATCATTTTGAATCCATTGTGTTATGTGCAAAGAAATTTACAGAGAACTCATAAGTTACTTGATCTAAGTAATATGCATTTTGAATGACAAGTATATTAAGACATTAAACCTTCTTTTCCTGAATAAACTCATTTCACAAAGAGGATATCTGGCGATTTTGGTCACTGGAATGGTATTTTCCTTAAAAGCATAGATGTCATCCACCCAAGACTTTGACCAAACACGGAGGAACAAAAGCAGCGTTCGTACTTTAATGCATTATTAGAAATTTCAAAGTGCATTATCAATTGTACTTTGTGCAGACAGCAGCAGTACTTAATAACATAGGTTCAGAATAGAAGATGGTAACATATAAGAAGGTACTGCCCTTTGGATTTAACCCAAGTCGTTCAGATTTTTTCGAAGAGTCTTTAAAGCAATACTAACAATAAGCTACAAGATTCATTAACACTGATGATATTACTAGTCTGCATCAGGTTTAAGCCTATAATTGAATCTGATTCCTATTTCCTATCAGTCAGGTGCATTTGAAGCTTGTGACCAAAAACATATTTTTACATGAAATGAAAAGACTCATGCGTTAAAACAAGGTCAGCACACTGGATCAACTTTTCTCAAAAATTTCTCCTTTATATCCTTAATTCAGAAGGGGAATATGTTACAATCCAATCAAAGAATGCTATTGTTGATAATCACGTATATCATCTAACTCAATGGAGAAAAACAGACGTAACACGCTTTTTGCTACACTAAAATAGAAACAAACCACAATTAAAATATGAGTAAAGCTTCATGCAGGTGATTGAATGAAGTCTTATTTCATTTCTCAGGAGCAATATTACAGTATATGCACTCTATATATGTATATTATATTATATTTTTATATTTTAAATATATATATATATATATATATATATATATATTATATGGAATGGAAGGAAATTAGTAGAAAATTTTGCTCATAAGATGCAGCAACCTAACTGTGAAACTTTTGTTGGGGAAAAACATTTAGAATTTTTGTTGAAAGGCGTAAAGAGACTCACATGAGGCATTAATTTGCTTTATAGGTGGAGGAAGTACATTTCTACAATCCAAACAGATCTATGATGTGTGTCCTCTATAAAATCATTTACCTCCTCCAATATCCATGTAGTTGTTAATAACCCTAGTTATGCCAGTGACAGTCACAATATCTCCAGGGATGCATGCATCCACAAGATCTTCAGCTAGTTCACATTCAACAGTTCGAGGTACCCGCCCCTCTTCATGATTTTCAGATTTCAGCAGCTCCTGAATTCTAGGAGAAACGAATAATTATAAGATAAGAAATGAACATGAAATTAGCAAGGTGAGACGACGAATAAAAAGAATAACAGACAAGAATTTTCTGTTAAATCTTTAACTCAAACAGTATGATTTATAAAGATGTTTAAGTGCAGACAGCAAAGAAGAGGAGTTTACCTTATTTTCTGAAAGTCTATAAGTCGAGCTGTAGACCTTATGGGATTAAAAGTCCTGCATTTGCAACCATGCAATTTACATATTGGTGGAGGTGAAAATTTTCCATCTGGAAAGTCACGAGTAATACTGGTTCCGCATTTAGTACAGGCAAAATCCATTTGCATCACCAAAGGCTTGACTGTGCTGACTTTTACCACTGTACCACGTATAGAGACAAGCCTATCTGTCAATTGAAAGCATCACACTCAATTATTTAGAAACTAAGCAGCATTTAACCAGTGTTATCAAAGGCGTAAAGCGCAAAAAAGCTCTAACATCTACTGGGGCTTTAAGCGCAAATAAAGTGTGAGCTTTAATTTAAGAAAAGGCGCAAATGGAGAAAAACTACAAATCTGTAGTGTAGTCCAAGACTAATATCTATAAGCGCTTTGGACAAGATGCCATAGTATAAGAAGAAGGCCTTTGTTTGCAAAGATGACTTTCCCGCTTTGCTCATTAAAAAATGAACCTTGGCGTTGAAATTCTTTGAACCAAATCAGTTTTGTTCCTATCTCAACGAAAAGAATTTCTGACTTGCTTGCTCGCTTGATCACTGGAATCGAAGCCTAAGTTGAAAAGAGAGCGGGGCAGGCCATAGACGAAAGTGAACTATAGACTACTTACCAAAGACCATAGGCAATGGAAGAAAATTTATTATAAAGTAAAATATCAATTATTTAGTGTCGCCTCTTCAGGATTACGTTCATTGGTAAGGAAAAGTATGCCTTAGAGCCTTGATGACAGTACTGAAGCGCCCCCTAAGCGAGGCGAAGCGCTCAACGCGTTTTGAGCCTCGCTTTAGGGCTTAAGTGCGCTTTAAGCGCGCCTTTGATAACGTTGCATTAAACTACTTCATATCTAAAGAGTAAATGTAAAGTTGAATATTATCTTTTACCAATATAAGCAGCTTTGAGGTTCTTCAACGCAATCATTGATTCAGGGTAGTTGTGGAGACGGATATTTATCTTCACAAAATCATCAAAACTTTCATCTCCCAATTTCTCAAAGAAAACCTGCTAGCATCAGCAACAAACTGATACAACTAAGATAAAACGATATAAATATGTGAATAAATTGAATTTCATAAATATAAATCTACTACCTTGTGTAATGAAGCACTCATACACAACAGAGCATCTTTAGGTTTACTCTCTAAAATTGCACAAAATTCCTGTAGTTCAGAAAGTTTACGGAACTGGAGAAAGTCCAGTGGCAATGAGAACGTGCCATCAACCTCCTTCACCTAGAAAAAACAATTCAATGTCAGTCCTTAACCTTTATCTTAAAATTCTAATTATCATAATTATCCAGCAATTGAAAATAACTTGGCCAATAAAATCAAAATCTTACATGATAAAGTCAGTAAATCAGCCATTTTCCTTTACTATTAGTACCAAGCTATGCCATAAATTGACAGACACAGACTCGAGTGGACAAAGTTTTTCATTCAACTACAGCAATTGAAAATTACTTAGAAGTAATGTTACATAAGAAAATCAGTAAATCAGTAATATTTCTTTTACTAATAGCATCAATCTCGCCTTCATTCAAAGTCACAGAAGCTCATCTTCGAAAGCATCAAATACACTAACAGTTTACTAGAGTCAAAACCCTAGGGAAAATAGCAAATGCACCTCGGAATTTTGAGTACAACAACAATTGAGAATTACTCGAGTGGACAAAGTTTTTCGTTCAAACAAAAATTGAAAATTACTTAGAAGTAATGTTACATTAGAAAATCAATAAATCAGTAATTTTCTTTCACTAATAATATCAATTTCGCCTTCATTCACAGCACAGATAGTCATATACAGACTCCAATCGTCAAGTTTATCATTCGAAAACATTAAATACATTAGCCTAAAAATCCTATGAACGAGCAAATGCTCGGAATTTGGAGTACAACGGTCATTTCATATAAATTGCGCTGTACATTCAGATAGCCATTTCTCAATTTTACTACACATTACTATTTTTTTTTAAATCGAGCTAACCTGAGAAACGAAGTGTTCGCCGGAAGGAGAAGAGAAGAAGCGAGCAAGCTGAGAGGAGAGACGGACTTTGAATTTGGAGTCATCGAGAGAGGAATCGATGTTAGGGAAATAGAGAGACAATATTTTAAAGAAACCGCTAAAATCCGTCAATCTCTGTTGAATCTTCCCGTTCTTCATCATCTCTCCGCTCATGGCGAAATGGCGATTGCGACTGCGACTGCGACTGCGATTGGTCCAACGCTCTCCGCGAGGGAAAAAACTTCACGCTATTTTGGCGGGAAAAGAACACTCCAATATATGGGACAAGTGTAGACACTGCTGCTTTTATCTCATCTTCTAATTCAATTTTTTTTTGTATACTGTTGTTTACTCGTTCTACAAATTTATGTGGCATTCTAGTATAAAAAAGTTTAAAAAATTAAAAAATTTAAAACTTATAATCTAAAATAACTATTAAATATTAGTGTGATAATAAATTAGTATATCATTAAGGATAAAATAAAAAATTTAACGTTAAATTATTTCTAAATTATAAATCGTTAATATTTATTTAAATAAAATAAATAAAAAGTTTTATATAAATTGGGACAAAAATAATATCATTGACCTCTTAGGATGGTCTTTGACGAGGAAGTTGGTTGAAAGTCCTTGACGTGAATTGGAATTTGAACCTCTTATTTATATAAATTGGGTCTGAGGAGAGTAATTTGTATACAAACCTTATCCCCATCCCGAAAGTACAGAGCATAAATAGAACATAAATATTTATGTTTAATTGAAATGATGATACGCACTTAGGTAAGCTTTACCTAATTGGAGATTGGAATTAAAGGTTTGTTTTCTTATTAGTGAACTTGTTCAAGCATTTTTGATGTTATAAAAAATGTGTCGCGCTTCTTTTAACACATTTTTATTATTTCTCTTAGTCTGAAATGTTAACACATATATTTATATTTCATAATGTTCACTTTATTTTCGTTTTTCTCAAATAAAAATTTTAAAAACTAAAATGAAAAGAAAACAAAAAAAAATATAAGAAAATGAAAACTGCAAAAAAAAAAAAAAAAACAATTAAATGCACCTTATCTTGATGAGATCAAATTTACTTGTTCCTTTTTTATCCTTTTCATTTTATTTTTTTTACTTTATTTCCTTTCTATTGTATATCCACTTTATTCGTTTTCCAATACTAAAAAATATGGCAAACTTTCGGTTAGTATTTATTTAAGGAAAAATTAAGTTAACTTTTCAAATAGTTGAACCAAAATCAAATCAAATATATAGCATGTTTGGCCAAGCTTTTTTTTTGGGCCAAAAAAATTTTTTTTTTTTTTTTTGCCAAAATCATTTTTGGCCAAAAATTAAGGTGTTTGGCCAAGCTTTTGGAAGGAAAAAAAAATGCTTTTGAGGAGAAGCAGAAGCAGTTTTTGAGAAGCAGAAAAAAATAGTTTCTTTCAAAAGCACTTTTCTGAGAAGCACTTTTGAGAAAAATACACTTAGAAGCCGTTTTCAAAAGTTTGGCCAAACATTAATTACTGTTCAAAATTATTTTTCAAATTAATTAGCCAAACACAAACTGCTTCTCACCAAAAGCATTTTTTCTAAAAATACTTTTGAGAAAAACACTTCTCAAAATAAGCTGATTTTAAAAGCTTGGTCAAACATGTTATTAGAAGATAGTTCTATGTTACGGAGAAAAGCAGAAAATAATAGGTCAATTTACTAGATCACTTCATGGAAAAGGGTTAGAGAAAGGAATCAGGAACTCATGGGAAGAATTATGCCATAACACTTCCTTACGAGTTGGGATGGGGCACACATACGATTTTAGAGGGATAAATGGTTGGGAATCACTTTTCCGAAGGATGTTTACCCCATATTATTTATAATTCCGAGTGATCCAGACTCCACTATAGCCCAAAACATGGAGGACAACTCTTGGAACCTAATTCTAAGAAGAAACCTGAACGATTCATAGTTGGAAGAGTGTTTTTCACTCTTTTCACTCATCGAAGAGTATTACCGAATTCCACAATTGTGGATCGTGTGCAGCTATATTTAATATCTTACCTTTATTATTTCCTTCTTGTAGTTTAATCGGTTCTTCTATAGGGATTCTTTACCTATTAGTTTTACATTTTCTTGAGCATTCTCTCGGACCCTATATACTCGTCTTCTAGGTATATTACATGTGCTAGTGTCTACCGTGAAAGACTGTTGAGGAGTCTTTTGGAAAGGTGTTGAACTTGTAGACTCCATTAATTCTTTTTGACTTATTAGAGATTCTATTTCTATGTCATCATTTTCGTCTTCTACGTCTTTTATTATTTTATTCATTTGTTCTAATTTTGACTGAATATCATATTCTTTCATGTATCCAATATTATCTATTCTTAGTTCGCATCTTTTAAAATGTATTTTAACTTCTTCTAAGTTTAAGTCTCTTGATTTACAGCCTTTACATTTAAAAAGTTTTCTTTCATTATTTTTATAAATTTCTTTAGCTTTTTCCATTGCTATGTCTACTTCAAACTCATCTTCTGGTAAAATTTTCATGTTCATCATTTCGTTGTTTCCTTCATCTATTGTACTTTCTGTTGTACTTTCTTCATTTATCCCTTGTTGGGTGTATAATTATAATCTGTAAATCTAATTGATGTTTCTCCCTTCGAGTTAGTATACATTAGATGAGATTCTGGTTTTAAAACCTTCTTATTAAAAAATTTTAGATTCCATTCTAATCTTGCGTACTCTTCGGGGTCTATTTTTATTAGCTTTATTAGTTTAATTCCTTTATTTCCCATTACTTCTACTACATCATCTATTTTTAGTCTGAATTTAGTATTACTATCATCTGTCATTTTTCCTAAAAATCCTATACACATTAAGAGATTATTTCCATTAGTCATTTCTTCGTATCCTTTAGTCTGTATTCTTATTTTTATGTTTTTTTTCCGAATTCTAGCATATTCATCATAAAGTCTGGGCTTATATAAAAAATTCCTCTATTATTTGTCATGTCTACCTCTGTTAATCCTATTATAGATTTCCTTAATTCCGACCATCTATCACCATATACTACTACTAGGACTTTTGTTCCTAGATTCTTTCTTGTTAATCCCTTAAGTCCTATAATTATTAGTCTCATATGCATTAAATTCTTTTTAAAACCTTTTACTTCTTTCGTTGATTCTGGATTAATTAGGCTTAAAGTTATAAAATTGCCTCCTATAGCTGATATTTGTTCCTCTCTATAGTGTCTGTATAACTGAGCTGTATTACTGAGCCAAGTTTTGTATAAGATTCTTGGGTCTAACAGTCTTAGCTGATTTTGTTGGAAAATTTCTATATTCATATCTACATCTATTATTTCATCTAACTGTTGATTATCTTTTTCTTTTCGTCTGCTTAGTATTCTTGATAATACATTATTACTTAGTCTATTTTCTGAGCAGTTTGGTCTCGATCTAGCTGAAAGAAAGTCCATTTTTTCTGCTTTTTACTTATTCTTTCTTTTTGTGACGTTATTTCTATTTTTTCTAATTTACTTATCAAGTTTTCAATTTCGTAATTATTAGTAGATTTTACTTCTTTTTCTTTTAGCAACCTATCTAATTTATTATCTACTTCTATTAATAATGCTACTATAACGTTATTTTGTTTAATTATTACATAGTCTGACTTAGATAGTGGTATAAAATCTTTAAAATCTTGTGGAAAAGGTATAGTTTTTTCCAATAGTTGTAAGGTTTCTTTATATATATCTGTTGTTTTCATAAAAGAGAAATTGTTTTTAGCTCCTCCAATCTCCTTTTTACGTCTTCTATTTAACTAAATAATAATTTTAAATTTTTATCTTCTTTTTTCTTGTTTGTCTGAAGAAAGAATTCTTTTTTCTATCTCTTTTTCTTGTACCTTTAGAAAATGTAATTTTTTTTCTAATTTTATAAAAAAATTCTTTTGTTTTTCTATTAATAAACATATCTATTCTAAGGCTCGTCTATTGTGTTTATTATCCTGTTGAAATATTTCACTTAGATTTATTATTAAATCTACTAAAGTATTGTATTGCTTGTCTTCTATATGTAGAATATGTTCCCCGTTACTAAAATTACACTTTATAATAGTGTGATCTTTTAAACTTCTATATTTCTTTTCAAAGGGTATTTTTAAGTCTAAATATTCTAAGTGCTTTAAATTATCTATTTTGATTAGCCTAATGGTATCCAAATTTTTTTATTCTTTAAAAAATTTTCCAAATATATTTCACCTTCTATATATTGTAATTCCCACTCTAAAACAGATATTATTTCTTTAATAATACTACGTTTTATTATATAAATAGGTTATGTATTAATTATTAAATCCGATTATTGTATCTGTTCAGCTAATTCCAAAGTTGTTGTTAAGAGATTTCTGACCTTTTTTAAAATATTCTTTTATTCATGGTCTTCCCAATTCTTTATCTTGTCTTCTAGTCTGCTAATATCTCCCATAAGCAATGAATTAGTTTTTTTTACAAATACAAAGAAAACTCTGTTCTCCTTCATATCAGCAAGTTCAAAGTTCAAATTGCAGGTTAGTCATCCTTTTTGTTCCTCACTGTAGAAAACTTTATTATTTTCGACTCAAGTTACTTATGCTTGTAAGTAGCATATAATAGTTTATTTTGACTAGTTTTTTGTGGGGATAAAGCACATCTCTCTCTCTCCCTCTCTCTCTCTCTATATATATATATATATATATATATATATATATATATATATATATATATATTTACAGTTTTCTTGAACTTTTATGCAATTTTACCTGTTTATAAATATTTACTGTAATTATATTATTTTATAAAATATTAAAAATTAAATACCTATGGGGTTATGCCTCGTGCCTCGGGGCTTACGCCTCGCCGAGGCATACGTAAAACGCCTTGTCTTGCGCCCACGCCTTTTAAAACATTGTTGCCAACAATTTGATGCCAAATTTAGATTTTATATACAAGTATATGTTTGTTTATTTGGAGGGTGTAACAAAAAGGAACAAAGTTAAAAAAAATTCTTTTATTGTGTTGGGTTGTCTTTGTTAATCTTTAATGTTTATGCTCCTAGTTTATACTAGAAGAGCTTGTTGAATCTTGGGGGATACGCCTAATTTTATTCATCTCGGTGTGGACGAAATATCCTTAAGGACAGTGTTCTCGACACGCCTTAAACTAAATCTCATTCTCTATAATCCGATATTTTTCAAACAATCTTAATGATATTTTCACATTGTTATTATGGAGAATAACACTGCCAATGTTGTTGTTGATGCTACTACACCTGCTGCACCGACTGTTTCGGTTGTTGTTCCATCATCAATTACCTATGCCAAACTTTTTGCTGATGTTTCGAAAATTGAGATTTTTGATGGAGATAATTTTAATCGCAAGCAAGTTGTTGCTGACAAAAGAAAAGAGATTGCTACTAGAAGCAAACTTATGGAGGACAACAAGCGTCAGAGAAAATCAAACAACATATATGACAAAAGAAATGGTTATAAGCCCAAAACCAATAATCAAACCTTCAAGAAAAAATCCAACTGCTTTGTGTGTGGAAAACCTGGCCATATGTTGCTCAATGCCGGAAAAGGTTTGGGAATGACAATCCCACTAAGGCTAAAGCAAATTTGACTGAAGCCAAAGTGGATGGTATAATTGTTGCGGTTATTTCCCAAGTGAACCTTGTGGCCAATGTGAAAGACTAGGTGTTAGATTCTCGTGCCACTAGGCACATATATGCTACAAAAAAGACTGTGTGTCTTACATCCAGGTTGAGGAAGGATAAGAGGTTCTATATCTTGTTGACTCAAGGACTACTCCAGTTCTTGGAAAAAGCAAAGTTCTTATCAAACTCACATCTGGCAAAACTTTGGCTTTGAATGATGTGTTGCATGTTCCTAGTATCCGAGCCAATTTGGTCTCTATGTGATTATTAGGAAAAGTGGGGGTGAAAGTTTCTTTTGAATCTGATAAGGTCGTGTTGACCAAGAATATTTTGTTGGCAAGGGTTATTATAACTATGGCTTGTTTGTACTCAATATTATTAATAAAAATGTTAGTACTTCTGCTTACTCGATTGACTCATTCAATTTATGGCATGCTAGATTATAACATGTTAGTTTATCTTATATTAAAAAATGGATTCTGAAGGTCTCATTTCAAATAATAATTATTCAAATTTTGGTAAGTGTGAAGTTTGTGTCGAAACTAAACAAACTAAGAAATCATGTGCTTATGTGTTTAGAGAATCCGAATTATTATGTTTGATCCATATTGATTTAGGAGAATTGAAACAAACTATGACTAGAGGAGGGAAAAAAATATTATGTGACTTTTATAGACGATTTTTCTAATGTACAAAAGTTTATTTGTTGAGAAATAAAGACGAAACTTTTGATAAGTTTTTAATTTATAAATCTGAAGTAGACAATCAGTTGGATAAGAAAATCAAAAGCGTGAGATCCAATAGAGGTGTTGAATTTATTTTGTTGAATGGTTATTGTGAAAAAGAAGGCATAATTCACGAGATAACTCCGGCATATTCTCCACAATCAAATGGTGAGCGGAAAGAAAAAGTAGAACCTTAAAGGAAATGATGAATATCATGCTTGTTACATCTGGTGCCCCGAATAATTTTTGGGGTGAAGCCATGTTATTTGCTTGTCATTTACAAAATAGGATTTCATATAAGAAAATGGGTAAAACGCCTTGTGAGTTGTGGAAAGGCTATCCCCCTAACTTGAAATATTTGAAAGTGTGGGGGTGCCTTGCTAAAGTTATGTTATCCGATCATAACAACAGAAAAATATGATCTAAATTATTTGATTGTATGTTTATTGGGTATGCTGAAAGTAAAGCAGCATATAGATTTTTAGTAGTCAAAAGTGATGTGCTTGAACACAATACTATTGCTGAAACAAAAAATGCTGAATCTTTTGAAATAATTTTTCTTTAAAATTTGAGAATATTTCTGATGCTCCTATTATTCCAAGCGAAAATACTTCACATGTTCCAATTATTCAAAATGATTTTAAAAGTGAGGACTTAAGAAGAAGTAAAAGACCAAGGAAAGAAAAAAAAGTTGGTAATGGTTTTTATACTTATCTTGTGGAAAATAATCATTTGACATCTTCTGAAGCAATTTCTTCGTATGATGCTTCATTTTGGAAAGAAGCTATTGATGTAGAAATAAATTCAATTTTACAAAATAAAACTTGAATTTTAGTTGATTTACTCCCGGGAGCTAAACCCGATTTCTAAAAAGAAACTCAATACGAATGGTTCTAATGATAAATACAAAGCTAGACTTGTTGCAAAAGGTTTTACTCAAAAGCAAAAATATAGATTATTTTGATATTTATGCTCATGTAGCTAGAATTTCTTCAATTCGTATTTTACTTGTCTTGGATTCTATTTATAAACTTTTTATTCACCAAATACATGTTAAAACTGCATTTTTAAATGGTGACTTAGAAAAGGAATTTTACATGGAGCAACCTGAATGTTGTATAGTGTCTGGACAAGAAAACAAAGTATGTAAATTGTTAAAATCATTGTATGGCCTAAAGCAAGCACCTAAACATTGGCATGAAAAATTTGATCAAGTATTGATTAATGATAATTTTTTATTAATCAAAGTAGATAACTGTGTTTATACAAAATGTGTAGATGGTACATGTGTTATTATTTGCCTTTGTGTGGATGACATGATTATTTTTAGTTATAGTCTTGATTTGGTATATAAAACCAAAATTTTCTTGTCTTCAAATTTTGAGATGGAAGACATGTGAGAAGCTAGTGTTATTTTAGACATGTAAATTATAAGAGATGGCAATAATGTTGACTAAAGAACATTATGTTGAAAGAATTCTTAAAAAAAATGATAATTTTTGTAACGACCAGGACGGTCATTTTGAGTGTTATAGTCCCGACCCCCTGTTTATTGTTTTCCCCGTATCTCTTTCTGCTTATGTGTCTTGCTGGGAGGTGTTGGTTGTGGTTTTCGGAGTGTTTTGGGACACTTAGTCCCTAAATGGAAGCTTAAGTCTTAGGATTTTGATCATGGTCAGAACTGTGTTGAGATGACTCTGAAGTGGAGTTTCGTCGGTTTCATTAGCTCCGTTGAGTGATTTTGGACTTAGGGGTGTGTCCGGATTGCGTTTTGGAGGTCTGTAGCTTATTTTGGCTTGAAATGGCAAAAGTCGAATTTTTGGAAATTTTGACCGGTAGTGGACTTTTTGATATAGTTCGAATTCTGATTCCGAAAGTTGGAGAAGGTCAGTAATGTTGAATATGACTTGTGTGCAAAATTTGGGGTCAATCGGACATGATTTGATAGGTTTCAACATCGGTGGGTAGAAATTGAAAGTTTTAAGTTCATTAAGTTTGAATTGGAGGGTGATTCATGTTTTTAGCATTGTCGATGTGATTTGAGGGCTCAAATAAGTTCTTATGGTGTATTAGGACTGGTTGATATGTTTTTTTGGGGTCCCTGAGGCCTCGGGTGTGTTTAAGATGCTTAATGGATTATTTTGGACTTGTTGGAACTGCTGAAAAATCTGGCGCCAAGTTTGCTGGTTTCCTTCATCGCATTCGCGAGAGAGGTCTCACGTTCGTGTAAGGTATCTAGGAGACCGGTTGAGTTGTTCTTCGTGTTCACAATGTGTTTCCCGCATTCTCAATGGTGTGGGTCCTTTAGCCTACGCGTTCGGGATATGGTTCTCGTGTTCGCGTAGAGGAACGGTCAGATGGAGCTCCAAGTAATTAGCCTACGCGTTCGCGATGAGGGTCCCGCGTTCGCGTAGGATCAGGTAATGCAAGCTACCACGTTCGCAATGGGGCTCTCGCATTCGCGAAGAAGGTTTGTGCTGAAGGAGAATTCGTGCTTCGTGAACACGAGGGTATGGTCGCGTTCGCGAAGAAGAAATCACTGGGCAGACATATATCATTTCAAAAATGAGGGTTTGGCCATTGTGATCAAAACTTGAGTTTGGGAGCTTGGATTTGGGCGAGATTTTCAGAGACATCGATTGGGTAATGATTCAACACTCAATTTTGCTTATATTCTACTAATCTATCATTAATTTCATCTTTAGTTCGAATTTCAGGTTGAAAATTTTGGGAAAATGGGAAGAAGTTCTTCAACTAAAATTTCGAGTTTTGAAAGGCGATTTGAGGTCGGATTCGAGTAATTCTTATATGGTTGGACTCGTGAGTGAATGGATGTTCATATTTTGTGACTTTTACCCGATTCCGAGACGTGGGCCCGAGGAGACTTTGTGGGACGATTTCCTAATTTCTTGCTTTAGCTTAGAATTCATTGATTAGATTAGTTTCTTATAGATATATTTGTGGTATGTAATTGATTTTGGCTAGATTTGGGCCATTCGTAGTCGGATATTCGTGGGAAAAGCATTGCTACCGATTGACTGAGCTTGGTTCGAGTTAAGTGACTTGCCTAACCTTGTTTAGGGGAAATTCCCTTAGGATTTGGTACTGATATGATATGTGAGTGTCGTGTACACGAGGTGGCGAGTGTGTACACGGACTATGTGTTGCAAAAACCTCATTTTTACTAAGTAATTACCCGTTTTCACCTTAATTGAGTATACTAGCATGTGTTGTTATCCTGTTAGCCTAGAATACCATGTCTACTTGTCTTAATTGCTTAATTGAACTCTTTGCAACATGCTTAGTGAATTCCTGCTTCTTTTCTTGATTTGTACCTAGCCTAAACTGTAGATTCTCTTGCTGTAAATGTTATCCTCGTTTCGTTTGAGCTGCGTATATACTTTGAGACTACGGGACGGTATCCCGCGATATTCCCCTGCGTATTTAATGTTGAGACTACGGGGCGGTACTTCGGGAGTTCTCCCTGCACATTTACTTTTGAGACTACAAGGCGGTACCTCAGGAATTCTCCCTGCATATTTATTTTGGGACTACGGGATGGTATCGGAAGATCCCCTTGTTGTTGTTGTTTATTCTGTGTGTTGAACTACTATTGATGTGTTTCCTTTTGCTTAGTTCCAGTCTATTATCTTATCGTATATTTTCTACTTCTTTTATTATTTATCAGTGGGCCTGACTTGACCTCGTCGCTACTCGACCGAGGTTAGGCTTGGCACTTACTGGGTAACATTCTGGTATACTCATGCTACTCTTCTGCACATATTTTGTGTGCATATCCAGGTGCTCATTATCAGCCGCATTATCAGTGAGCCGAGATAGCTTTGGAGACTTCAAGGTATATATGTAGCGTCCGCAGACCTCAGAGTCCCCCTCTATTCTTCCCCATGTCAAACACTTCCTATATTTCTTTTTATTAGACTATGGAGTATATAGATACTATTTTCTTTCTGTAGATTGTGACTAATGATGTTCCAGGTTTTGGGAAAATGTGTACGTCTAGCGTTTTGGTTATCGTACATGTCGAGCGACATTTTTATTGGTTATTCAGTATCTATGGTAGGTAGTTGTTAAGTTTTTCTTCCATTATTGATATTTCTGCAATTTGGTAGGCTTACCTAGTCGTAGAGACTAGGTGTCATCACGATGTGTTTCGTGGGGATATTTTGGGGCGTGACGAGTTAGTATCAGAGCTTTAGGTTCATAGATGTCGTGAGTCACAAGCCGGTTTATTAGAGTCTCGCAGATAGGTATGGAGACGTCTGTACCTATCTTCGGGAGGATATAGAATTGTTAGGAACAATTATACTTCTTTGATTTCTTGTCGTGCGAATTTGTTGACATCAAATTCTAGACTTCTATATTCGATTCTTTCTCACAGCTGGTGAGGAACCGTGACAGAGGATCTGTTCATGAGCATGTTCAGCACATTAGCTCAGGGTGGATTGATTCCACTAGCTCCTGCCACATCTCAGGATGGGGGAGAGGCACATACTCCCGCATCCCGTACTCCTGAGCAGAGGGTCCAGGTTGACTAGGCCCCATAGTTTATCCCTATGCAATCGATAGCTTCGATCCAGCACGAGACTAGGACAACCGCTTCTGAGGCGGAGCATATCAAACTTGAGAGGTACAAAAAGTGCCACCCACCTACCTTCATCAGATTGGATACAGATAATGCTCAGGGTTTTCTGGAGGAGTGTCATCGTATTCTCCGTACTATGGGCGTAGCGTAGAGGAGCGGGGTTTCTTTTACCACCTTCCAGCTTAGAGGAGCAGCCTATCAGTGGTGGCGTGCTTATGAGTTGAGTAGCCCGGATGAGGAAGTTCCTCTTACATGGACTCAGTTCTCGGACATATTTTTGAGAGAGTATGTCTCTTAGAGCCTCATGGACTCATGACACACCGAGTTTGAGCAGCTACGTCAGGGTGCTATGATTGTGTTAGAGTATGCAATCTGCTTTAATGGTTTGGCCCGACATACACTTGCCTTGGTTGCCACTGCTCGAGAGAGGGTTCGTCGGTTTATTGAGGGACTCTACCCCCAGTATCCAGATCAATATAGATAGGGAGTTGGAGATGGATATTTCTTATTAGCAGGATGTGAGTATTGCTAGGAGATTGGAGGGCATGCTTGCCCGGGATAGAGAGGAGAGGAAGGCCAAGAGGTCTCGAGAGTCTGAAACTTACAGTGGTACTCGTGCCCCAACTGTAGTTCGTCATGGTAAGGTTTATGTGAGTCGCCTCGTTCATTCAGCTTTTTCAGCCGTCAGTGGTGTTCCAGCCTCTTCTAAGCCCCAGGGGTCTTATTATGCACCGTCAGTATCTAGTGTGCCTTCTGCACGGGGTGCTTTTAGCGGCCAGTCCAACAGACCTGGCCCGAGTCAGTCACATCATCCACGCCCTCCGATAACTTGTTTTGAGTGTGGAGACACTCTCCATATGGTGAGGGATTTCCCAAAACTTAGGAAGGGAGCACCTCCACAGACTTCTCAGCCACCACGTGCTCCACTGGGTCCTTAGGATATGATTTCAGCACCAGCTACCGCCCCACATACTCAGCCAGCTCAAGGTGGAGGTCGGGGAGGTTGAGGTCTCCCTAGAGTATGCTCTTCCGGCTCGAGCAGAGGCAGTTGCTTCTGACTCTGTCATTACAGGTATTGTTCCAGTCTGTAATAGAGATGCGTCATTGACTCGGGCTCTATATATTCCTATGTGTCCTCTTATTTTGCCCCGTATTTGGGTGTATCTCGGGATTCTTTGAGTTCCCATGTTTATGTGTCTACTCCCGTGGGAGATTCTCTTGTTGTGGAGCGCATGTATCGGCCGTGTTTGATTTCTCTTAGTGGTTTTGAGACCAAAGCAATTTATTATTACTCAGCATGGTCGACTTTGATGTTATCTTGGGCATGGATTGGTTGTCTCCCCATTATGCTATTCTTGATTGTCAGGATAAAACCGTGACGCTGGCTATGCCAGGTTTACCGCGATTATAGTGGAGGGGTACCTTAGAGTACACTCCCTGCAGAGTTATTTCATTTCTTAATGCTCAACGAATGGCTGAGAAGAGGTGTGGCATGTATCTAGCTTATGTGTGAGTTGTCAGTTTTGATACCCCTACAGTTGAGTCAGTTCAAGTAGTGAGAGACTTCCTAGATGTGTTTCCAGCTGATCTTCCGGGCATGCCGCCCGATAAAGTTACTAATTTTGGCATTGATTTGTTACCAGGCACTCAACGCATCTCTATTCTTCCATACCGTATGGCTCCCCCTGAGTTGAAGGAGCAGTTGCGTGGGTTTCTTGACACGGGCTTCATTCGGTCTAGTGTGTCACCTTGGGGTGCTTCGATATTATTTGTGAATAAAAACGATGGTTCTATGCGTATGTGCATCTATTATCGCCAACTGAACAAAGTTACGATGAAGAACAATATTTATTGCCTCGTATTGATGACTTATTTGATCAGTCACAAGGTACCATGGTGTTTCCCAAAATTGACTTACGTTCAGGCTATTATCAGTTGAAGATTCGGGAGCAATATATCCCGAAGACTGCTTTCAGGACTCGGTTTGGTCACTATGAGTTTCTTGTGATGTTTTTTGGGTTGACCAATGCCCGAACAACTTTTATGTATTTGATGCACAGTGTGTTCCGGCCTTATCTTGACTCATTATTCATTGTGTTTATTGACGACATTCTGGTGTGCTCCTGGACTTGGGAGGATCACGAGCAGCATCTGAGGACTGTGCTTTAGACCTTCAGAGAAAATAAGTTGTATGCAAAATTTTCAAAGTGTGAATTTTAGCTAGACTTAGTGGCATTCTTGGGTCATGCAGTATCTAGTGATGGGATCAAGGTGGATACGAAGAAGGTGGAAGCAGTGCAGAGTTGGCCTATACCGTCATCATCTACGAAGATCCGGAGTTTTCTTGGTTTAGCGGGGTATTACCGTCGTTTCATATAAGGATTCTCATCTATTGCAACACCTATGACCAGGCTGACCCAGAAGGGTGCTTCGTTGAGGTGGACAAAGCAGTATGAGGAGATCTTTCAGAAGCTCAAGACAACTTTGACCACAACCTCAGTATCGGTATTGCCTACAGGCTCGGGGTCTTACACTGTATATTCTGATACATCGCAGATTGGTCTTGGCGCGGTGTTGATGCAGGACGGTAGGGTGATTGCCTACGCGTCCAGACAACTAAAGGTGCAAGAGAAGAACTACCCCATCCACGACCTTAATTTAGCAGCTATTGTTCATGCCTTGAAGATTTGGAGGCACTAATTGTACGGTGTTCCTTGTGAGATTTACACCGATCATCGGAGTTTGCAGCATCTGTTCAAGCAAAAGGATCTTAACTTGCGTCAGCGGAGGTGGTTGGATCTGCTTAAGGACTATGATATCACCATTTTGTACCATCTGGGAAAGGCCAATGTGGTGGCCGATGCATTCAGCCGCCATGCGGAGAGTTTGGGGAGTTTAGCATATCTAACAGCAGCAGAGAGGCCATTAGCGTTGGAGGTTCAGTCCTTAGCCAGCCAGTTTGTGATTGGATATTTATGAACCGAGTCGAGTATTGGCTTGTGTGGTCTCTCTATTTTCTCTTTATGATCGTATTAGGGAGCGTCAGTATGATGACCCCCATCTGCTTGACCTTAAGGACACAGTCCAACACAATGATGCTAAGGAGGTCACTATTGGGGATGATGGTGCATTGAGGATGCAGTGTAGGATATGTGTGTCCAATGTAGATGGTTTACGTGATTTAATTCTCCAGGAGGCTCATAGCTCGCGGTACTCCATTCATCGGGGTGCCGCAAAGATGTATCAGAACTTGAGGCAGCATTACTGGTGGAGGAGGATGAAGAAAGACATAGTGGAGTATGTGGCTCATTGTCTAAATTACCAGCAGGTGAAGTATGAGCATCAACGGCCAAGTGGGTTGCTTCAAAAGTTAGAGATTCCAGAGTGGAAATGGGAGCGGATCACTATGGATTTCGTTGGTGGACTCCCACGGACTCAACATATGTTTGATGCAGTTTGGGTGATTGTGGATAGGCTGATCAAGTCAGCTCATTTCATTCATGCGATGACTACCTATTCTTCCGAACAGCTGGCTCAAATTTACATCTGCGAGATCGTCAGGATTCATGGCGTACCATTATCTATCATCTATGACCGGGGTACGCAATTTACATCATGGTTCTGGAGAGTCTTACAACATGGGTTGGGTACTCGAGTAGAGCTGAGCACAACATTTCACCCTCAGACGGGCGGACAGTCCGAGCGCACTATTCAGATATTAAAGGATATGCTCTGTGCGTGTGCGATGGAGTTTGGAGGGTCGTGGGATCAGTTCTTGCCACTAGCGGAGTTTGCCTACAACAACAATTATCATTCGAGCATCCGGATGGCACCGTATGAGGCCTGTATGGTAGGCGGTGTCGGTCCCCGGTGGGTTGGTTCGAGCCGGGTGAGGCTAGATGTCACGACCCAAATTCCCAAACCACGGGATCGTGATGGCGCCTAACACAATACTTGCTAGGCAAGCCGATGTTAGAAATTTACTAACCATTTCCTTTTAAAGTTACTTAAACATAATAGAACAATTTAAAAATAAATACGAATCTAGTACTTCCCACTAAATGACTTAATGAATACGAATAAAGATCAATAATTAAACTGAACCATGAACTAAGTATATAACTAAAAAACTACCCCAGGGTCTGGTGTGACAATTCACGAACTACTAAGCATACTACAAAAATTGGTTGAAAGAAGTATATATGTATGTTTCGAATGAAATAAAACAGCGTCTATAAAGTAAATAGAAGACTCCAGAAATTTGCGGATGCCAGCAGATCTACCTCGTGTCTCCGAACGAAAATGCTCAGCTACTAAGATCTCCTAACTCCGGCCAATACCTGGTGTGAACAACTAATTTTTGACCACACCAAAAATTTTAGTGTAAATACTTCTTTAGGGTCTAATATTCACATCTTAAACTTTGATTTTTACTCTTAATAGGTTTTATTTGTTTTTGTATATAAAAAAAAAAATACTACAAAAAAAAAAAAAATCACATTCTTAGAGTAAATAATATTCCTAAATTAAATTAAAAAAGAAGAAGAAGAGAAATTCATATATATATATATATATATAATGTAAGCTATGGTATTTTCTATTAGTATTATTTGAATTATATGTAAATACTAAGTTTTCTTATATTTTTCTTGGTGTAAAAATAAAAAAAGTGGTTGATCAATATCTTATTTTTACAATTTAATTTATTAAAAAAAAGAAGAGAGGGAATACATAAAATTAAGTCATTGACAAAAACAAAAAATTACCAAACCTTTTCTAAAAAAAAATCTGATTTTTTTTCTTTTATNTTTTTTTTTTTTTTTTTTTTTTTTATTAACCCCATTATCCCCACTTTTTTAGTCTAACTCCCCACTCTTTATACCACATTTCCCTCAAACCCCTCACCATTCACGTAACCCCTCACATCCTCTCTATGCCTTCACTATCTCCCTACATTACCTACACACTACTTATAATACTAGGTTATAAAAAGAAAAACAAAGAAGGAAAAAACGGAGGAGAACGGAGAAAGAGAAAAGAGAACAAACAAAAAAAAAGAAAGAATCAAAAGAAGAAAGAAAAAGACACTGACAGAAAAAGAAGAAAAGGAAAAGACACTCACAAAAAGGACGAAAAAGAGAAAAGGAGAAAGGAAAAAGAAGTGGAGAAGTCAGCAAAAAGAAGAAACAAAAAAAGAAGAAGCAAAAGGACGAAAAGACAGAAGGCAAAAGAAGTGAGGAAGTTCCTTAATTTCCATTTAAGGTAATTTTTTTTTGTTTTTCCTAGTGTTTTGATAATAATACTACATCGGTTGACCCATTTTTGTTGCTTTTGATTTTTCATCTCCTTGTTTAACTCATATAGAATATTTTTTTGTCTTTGACTTTCTGATTGTTGAACAACCACATGTTTTTCATAGTTAATCTAAATAATAGAGTAATAACATGATAGTTAAGATTGGAAAAATAAATGTTGATAAGTGAAGAAGAGATATGGTTATGAATTAATTCAAATCCGTCTTTTAAGAAATAAAAGAGGGATAAAAAAAGGGTAGTGAGGAAGCGAGACAAGTTAGGAGCTAATTCAAGTTTAGTTGTAGTAGTAGTAATAATAATAATAATAATAATAATAATAATAATAATAATATATACTATCAAATATCTCGAGTATAAAATAGACAAAATAATTAATATTTTAAATACGCTATTAACCCATGTGTTCATACACGTACCTTGGATGAATATGCTTAAATAATAAAAGGATCATGTGCGCATTCCGCGTCTCGATGTCTTTTCATCTAAAGCTTTTACTATGAATTAATTGGGTGGTCGAGTTTAATTAGGACCAAATGGGTATGAATCCAAATAATGGTAAAAGTAACGCATTTGGGTTGTAGGATTTGGTGTCATAAAATTAGTTTTCCTTATCAAAATAAATCAATCAATTTGAGTTAGTACCTAAAACTAGTTTTATCCTTTGGCCAAACTAATTTCAAACTTTATTTTAATTGACTTTTATTAATTTTACAATCCTTTAAATAGTCAGTTTTCACTCCATTATCAATCTTTCCTTTACTATTAATTAACGTTAGTTATAGCAAATTAAAAAGATAAGTTCATTCGTTGCAACTGGTCTATATGTATGGACGACTTGATAGCACTAATAATACGAAAGTTTGTAACCCTATGGAATTTGTTACCAGATTTAATATTTAAGAAAAAAAAATCTTTACTCATATTATATGATCGAAATGAAGAAATAAAAAAAAAGATTATTATCACGAATGTTAGGTTAACTTTAATATTATAACATGCGTTTTATCTCATTTTGCAATTATCACAAATTTGTACGGTGAATGGTTAAATAATTATTTAGTTAAGTATATGAATGAAAAGAAGAGCGAAGTGACGAAAAAATGTATTTTAAATTTGCAGGAATGTAGGTGTAATAAAATAAATAAAGATTTAGTATCCAAAAGTGGTCGCATATCGTATAAAGTGTTCATACTCGAACCTTGGGTTGATGCTTAAATAATAAAAAGGATCATGTGAGCATTCCGCGTCTCGACGCCTTTAAATTAAAAATTAATTATGTTATAATCATGTGTACATTCTGTACCTTGGTTTAACATTTAATTTCAAAGAAATGCCTTGTGCGTGTACCGCGTCTCGATGAATACAATTAATAAAAAATATTAAAATTAATTAAGCGGTACTAGATAAGCCATAATCAATAAAATACAAGAATAGCTAAAAAAATGATTTAAGCCTTATATTAGTCAATAAAAGCGACCGTGCTAGAACCACGAGATTCGAGGGATGCCTTACACCTTCCCATCGGTCAACAGAATTCCTTACTCAGTCTTCTGTTTTTCGTAGACCATAAATTAGGAGTCAAATCTTTCTTTTGATTAGGGATTCAATAAAAGGTGATTTGGAACACCAAAACTCAATTCCAAGTGGCGACTCTAAATAATAAATAACCCCTTTTCAAAATGTCACTTCAATTGGAAAAAACTCTTCTAACTCAACCTCGTAATAGGGTTGCGTGGCAAAAAGAGGTGTGACAGCTCTGGTGACTCTGCTGGGGAAAATTAATAAGAATTTGAGCTTTGTGCATTGATTCTTGTTTGGCTTTTATCATGTTTTGGATATTATTGTGTTTGGAAGCCTACTGTGCTATTTGTCGCTTATTTACCGCTTTAATATTTATTTGAACTGTGATATAAATTGTATCCTCTCTCGCACCCCTCTGAGTCTTCTGATAGGTAGTTATGTTGTGTTTTCCAACCAGCATCACAAAATTTCTGTCTTGAGATAAAGTCAGTTAGCTTTCCAGCTTCTGGTGAAGGATTTAGTCACACATGTTTAGGCGGGAGAGCTTTTAGCTAGCCAGTGTTGTTCTACTACTGGTGACGCTTGACGCTCCTCGGCTCGGGTTGTCCATCCGGGTAAGCCAGGTCTAGATACCATCTCCTTTAGGATTTGAAAACTTAGAAGAACAATCCACAAGCAATGAATTTTCATAGTAGGCTATGCTTTATTTGCATCATGTGCATTGGACTTAGCGGGACTCGGCACAGGGGTCGGGCTCGTCTAGGACAGGTACCTATTTTTCGAACCAACATGTTCATATCTATGTGTTATATGTAACATTATTTGGTAGGCTTCATTCAAATGTTAACCGGCTTTAGGATAGATCGATTAAACAAATAAGAGAGAAAGAGAAAATTTCCTCCAAGTTTTCATAAAATATTTTTAAAAAAATAAAATTTTGAAGGGTTCTAGTATGTAAAAGCACAATTTTCAAAATATATTTTTTAATTATTTTAACAGAACCACGCGGGTTTGATTCTAACCGGATGTGGGATACGTAGGCAACCTTCATCACGTTCAACCCCATTTTTTAAAAAATAAATAAATAAATAAATTAAAGTTGTATATGGACTATTTTTTTTCTTTTTCTCTTGCTGTCAAAAAAAAAAAAAAA